>JAXCEF010000254.1:0-78965 GCA_037178605.1 Colletotrichum euphorbiae
CTACCCCCAGGCTATCCTTAATACTATTACTAATAAATCCGCGCTAATAGAGGCTATTAAAGTCCTCTAATATACCTACTAGGAGGAAGCTACCAGCCTTATTAATACAGCTAATAAAATCTACTAGTAGTACTATAACTATTATTAAATAGATATTGAATTTAACATTAGCAATTAGGTTTAGGTTCGCCTCAGTAAGAGTTACTACCTGCCTAGCTACCTAAAGCATAAATAGTTAGTAACCTAAGCTAACCTATTTTAAATTACTACTAAAGTTAACCCTATAGCCTACTAGCTTAACCTCCTAGCTACTTAAAAGATCTACCTAGTCCTTAATATTACTTAACTCTACTAATTAGCTAAAGGATCAGACCCATTTTATTAGATACTAGCCCCGCTATAACTAATTATTATAGATAGTTATAATAAGTATAAGGTAGAGCGCTTTATTAACTAATAGATTAACTAGCGAGGGTATAATCCCACTATTTAATATCTTATTAAGTAGAAGAGCTACTCTATAGCAAAAAATATATAGGAGCTATATAAAAGCTTACTTATTCACACTAGCAATACAGTTAAAGCCTTTGAAACGGCATTACCGCTCTATATTAATAAAAAGTAGAGCTAACTACACTACTCCCATCCTATAATAGGATCCCTTTAAATATTACTACTACTTTCTTTAGGACTATATATAATATTTTTACTTAGCTTTGCCTAAAAATAGCCTTCTTTTATAGAAGCAGCATTATACCGCGCTAAGCCTTAGCAAACTATTAAGATATCTTATGTAATAAAGCTATTATTCTCTATAACATTAAACTTATAATCTATAAGGCTAATACATATCTCTATATTAACTATTTACTTCACTTCCACATAGTTTTTTAACCTAAGCCTAGCGCCTTCCGCCTAAATTTTACGCACAAAAACCTAACTTTTTCTTATATACTATATATATTAAAATTTTCACTACTTTACTACTTTACTACTTTATTTATTTTTCTTTTTATTCTTCATTAGCCCTTGTTACTCTTTACTAATTTACTACTATTCTTCTTAATATAATAATATCTACTAATTACTTCTCTAATATTACTACTAGCGCTACTACTTCTTCCCAGGATGCTACTAGCACCTTCCCTACTACCGCCAACCCCGCTACCAATCCCGCCAGCCCTAATAGATCTAAGCGCTTCAACCCCATCTCCCCCCACCCCAACAATAGCGATATAGATATAGATAGCCCCACTAATAAAGTTATTAGCCCCAGAATCACCCCCTCTAAGCATCCCTCCTAGCCCTATAGCTCTAATCCTTTAGCTAAGGATAATAATCTCCTTAACGACCCTACTGAGGAGGAGGATAAGAATAATAAAGAGGATAATAATAACAACAATAATACGCCTACCATCCCCAGCAACCCTACCACTAAGCGCCGCCCCAAGGGACCCATCACCCGCGCCGCTACTAATAATACTGCTATCGCCCTCTTCACGTAATTCCCTAATAACGCCCTTTAGACTAAGGTCTTCTCCTTCCTCAGGGAGATCTTTAGCGAGAAGTATATAATTACTAATATCTCCTCTAACCTAGCAGTCCGCTACATCTAAAGCACCTACAAATACGCTCTAACCGCCATACTAAGCGGTCTTGTATATAGCTACTTACTTCCTTCCCGCGCGTCTGTACTTATAGTATTTATCTCCTATTATCCCAGCACCTTTAACGCTAAGATCGCTAGCAGTCTTATTACACTTAACTGCGCCGACCTAATATCGCCTACTATAGTTATTAGCCTCCAGAGCACCTATATAATTAATAATATCGACCGTGCTACTACTAGCAAGGCCTATAAAACTACTAATAATATCGCTACTACTACTAAGCGTACTAATACCTAGGTTGCTACTCTCACTACTAGCCTTTATAATAAGCTTGTTCTACGCGTCTCAGCCCTCAAGGCTAGTATTAAGACCCTTAGCGCTATAGGCTAGGATAACTTCACTAACTACCTCACTAATATTAAGAACAGTATAGTTACTAAGTAGGTCTTAGGCAATAAGATTACTCAAGCTACTACTAAAGTTAATAAGGAGGTAGAAGCCCTTTGCTCTGAGGTTACTTCCCTCCGCGCTCTTATTAGCAGGGTCCCTAAGATTAATTCCCCAACTCCTATCTGCGCTGCCCCTAAGACCACCACGCCAAACAAGAAGCGCAAGGCTAACGACATTAGCAATATTTTTAATTAAATTGCCTACATCATAGTATTACTTTACAGAGGATAGGACGTACTTACTATTGGGATAATAGCTTTTTCTATTTAGGGGCAGATATTACTATATAAATAGTATGTAGTTACTATTATATACTATAATACATAGTTACTACTATATAGCATATTAATATTATTATATATTATCTACTATCTATAAATAAGACTAGTAGTATAAAATATAAGAATATAAGACTCTCACTCCTTTTATATTAAGACCTATCTTTTGTTATTTTACTGTATATTGTTCCTGTTCACTGCTATTCGCTAAACGTCTTATTACCCCCTCAGTACTGCCACAGGCATACTGAGAAGACGCTGACACCGGGGGTCCTCTAGTACCCTATAGAGAAAGTTAATATAGAATCTTAGGTAAATATTCTTTAGGATATCTAGTTTTATAATATAGGAGCTTAATATACTTATAACTATATACTTATCTTATAGCTATAAGAGTTTCTTATTAGGCTTAGGGCTCTGATAGTTTACTATTAATAACTAGACCTTATTACTTACCTAATATCTCTCTATACAGAACTTATAATTATTTATATTTTCTTTACTCTATTACTAAGCTACTACTATACTAGCTTGAATAAAACCTACTATATCCCTAAGCCTACTTATTAAGAGAGTAGCTACTATTTACTCTATAAGAAGTATATTAAGTTCCTTTTTTATAACTAGTATAAGATTAGTATAGTATTTATACTTTAAAAAAATAGAAAGAGTTTAGTTATACTACTAACTCTATTTCTAAGCACTACTTAAATAATAGGGAGTAGCTTTTTCTAGTCATTCTAGGCTTATATTACAAATACTTATAAGATAGCTTAGATCTCCTAGTTCTATCTCTCTATTCTACTATTAGTTTGCAGGTAGTATACTATATTATCAGCTAGGTTATTTCTATAAAGCAGTAGAACTTAGCTTGGAAATAGCTTATTTAATTAGTCTCCTACTTACTAATCATACTATATGGGAACTTATAGAAGTAGAAGTAGTAAGTTAGGAAGCATTTAGTATAAGGTTCTGCCTCTATAGTTTCTATTTCTTTAAGTACTATAGACTTACTAAGCTAATTTATTATTATCTATAAGTAGTAACTACTAGTATTCTTTATAGGTAGTAGGTTTATAATGAAATCTATAGAGAGATTAGAGTATAGCTATTTAGGTCCTAATAGGAGCTTGAGGAACTCTTTTTTATTTACCTCTAGATATATATTTCTCTATATATAGTATAGTTCTATATAAACCTTTATATAGTTTAGAAACCAATCTAGCTAGTGGAACTATTAGCTTATTATCTTAAGTATGCTATTATAGTCTAGGTAGGTAGTTATACTTAAGTTATGGCTCTACTAGATAATTTTAGTCTAGAGCGCTCTTAAGGGGTTATTATTATTCTCTCTACTAGGCACTTATAGTCTCCCCTAAAAGGTTAGCCTCCCAAAGTTATTAATACTATATTTATTAAGCTAAATCTTTGCTCTAATATTTAGTGGGAAGCTATAAAGCTATTAGGTAATTATATTATAAGTTGCTCTATAGGTAGCATTATTCTTTATTATTTCTTGCTATAGTCCTTATAGTTTTGGGGTTTTAGTAAAAACTACTATATCTTGAATATCTAGGTAGCTTGCTAGCGCTTAGTTCCTCCTCACTAGGGGGTTAGCTATAGGGTCTCCTTAGGGTTATATATAATTAGGTATTAGCTATAGAATTCTTCTCTATTTCTACTTATTATTCTACCTCTAGGGTGCATTTTGCTCTTACTAAGAGAGGGTATTAGAAACTACTACCTCCCTATTAGGGCGGTACTTAATATAGAAATTATATTAGAATAACTTCTCTACTTACTTATTCTAATATTTTATAAGGTATTACTATTTTATAAAGTATTTAAGCTTCTGGTATTTTATTAGTATCTAAAAAGTAGAGATACTATATAACTCTACTCTCTATATATAGAGATAAAATAATACTATTAGTAGCTCTTTATTATAGATAGAGTATTTATACTCTACTAGTAATAGCTTTCTCAAGTAAAATACTACTAGGCGCTAGATGCTCTCTAGGTTGGCTTAGGAGAGTACTCCTCTAAGAGTAAACTTGAAGTAGTTAATCTTAATATTATCTTATTCTCTAGGTTAAATTAATAGAGAATTAGTTAAATGCTAAATAGCTTCTTAAGGTTCTTAAATACTTTATCTTAATTCCTCCTCTAGTAGAATACTATATCCTTTTTAATAAGCTATATTAGTAGCTTAATAATCTCTCTATAATTAGATATAAATATACTATAGTAGTTAGTAAACTCTACGAAGCTCTAGACCTCTTTAGGTAAGGTAGGGAGTAGCTATTTAGTAATTACCTAGAGCTTCTTAGGATTATAAGAGAAGCTCTTCTCTATTATTATAATAAACTCTGTATATTTAATTCTTTTAATTAAGAACTTATATTTTATAGGATTGCGGGTAAGTTTAGCTACTATTAGCTTCTAGAGAACCTCCTAGACTTTATTCTTATAGTTCTCTTTTATTTCATTTAAGTAAATTAGTATATTATCTATATATGCTATAATGAAGTTATTTAAGAAGTTTTATAATATACTATTAATAATTATAAAAGCTAGTAGAGGTGATAGTTAGGCTAAAGGAGTATACTACTTACTTAAATAGGCTATATTAAGTGTGAAACGCTATTCTCTTTTAGTATTTCTCTATAATTCATAGCTTATAGAAGATAGCTATTATATTTAACTTTATATACTATTTAGCTATATTAATATAATATAATGTCTTAGAGATTAATAGTGGGGGATATTAATTCTTCTTAATAATAGTATTTAGAGTTTTATACTTAATATAGAAGTAAGTAACTCTATTTAGCTTTTTTATAAAGAGTATTAGAACACTTATTAGTAAGCTGCTAGCTTAAATAAACCCCTTATTTAGGAGGTTCTATAGGGTATTCTTAAGTAGTAGTAGCTCTTCCTATGATATACTATAAAGAGGTTTTTAGGGGAGTAATAGTTCTCTCCTATTTAGGGTAGGAATAAGGTTAATCTGGTAGTTTGCCTCGGGCTAGCTGGGGGGAAGTAGGTAGGCCTTATTGAGGTTAAATAAGCTGGGGAACTCCTCTAGGATCTAGGCTAGTATTTTATATTATTAATTCTCTTTTAGCTTTAGGTTAAGGGCCTTCTTAATATCTACTAAGCTAACTACTTAGACTTATATCTCTATAGCGCCTCTCTAGTACTTACTTCGCCTCCTCGCCAGGTATTAATAAATTGTGGAGAATAGTGCGGCGTCTAGGAATCTTGTAGCCTTTATCTCTATTATGAGGGGTAATTCTTCTTACTTCTTTAGATATAGCTTAATATAGCCCTAGCTATAGTATATCTAGTAAGCTATAGTATTATATATAACTTTATTCTACTCTATTTATAGCTATTCTACTAGGATCTCTAGGTTAAGGCTTTTTACTATATATATAAATATATACTAGATATAGCTATTTATCTCTAAATTGAAAGCTATTTTGCTTAGGGTATTATTTAGTAAGAGATTACTAAGGGTATACTCTCTTATAGGTTATTATTTCTTCTTAATATATAGAAGATAGAGATATTAGGCTAGGGAGTAGCTAATTATTATATAGATATTACTACTAGTATTCATTAGAGTGTCAGCTAGGTATTTTTTACTAACTCTAATTTATATAATAGTAGGTTTACTATTTGCTAGTTGCTTTATTTTATATTATTCTTAATTTAATACCTCCTCTTTAGTAGGCTCTGGAGCTTAACTTCGCTTGAGAGTTAGTTTATTTCTTAACCCTTTATTATTCTTAGAGGAGTATATCTCTATTTAGTAGTTCTCTTCTTCTTCTCAGCTAGTAGATTTAATTTTTAAGCCTCTAACCTTTGCGACTTTTAGTAGCTAGTTATCCCTTATGGAGTAGTACTATATGATATAGCTCTTAACTCTATAGTTATAATAGTTATAAGTATCTTTAGGGCGAGCGTTCTTATTCTTTTGCTATTGGGGATATATTAGGTAGCTATTAGAGAATAACTTTGAGTTCTATTGGGGGTAGTATTTCTCTTTTGCTCTTGAGATATATACTACCCTAGTTGTATAGGTATCTCTATTAGTATCCTTAGCTACTAGCGTCTGTTAGGGCGCTTGGACGTAGCTTAGAGCCTTTTATTATTTAACTTTCTAGGTAATATTTTAAACTTTTAAGAGCTACTTACTATAATTAGAAGGTAGGTTAATAGTAATTAATTAGTTCTTTAACTTAGGAGTGAGGGTAGCCTTTAGGAGGGATATTTAGACCTAACTAAGCTAGTTACTGCCTCCTGCATTAGCTAGGGTCTGCTTAAATCTTAATAAGAAGGCTAAGAGGGCCTTTATCTCTCTCTACTAGAGGGTCTATAGTTAGGCTACTACTTGAGGCTATAGGTAATAATCTTTCTAAATTTAGTTGGAATAAGTTGTGAAATCCTTAGGGTTATATTTCCCTCTCTTACTATCTACTTTATAGAAAGTAGAGACTATTAGTTAGGAGTTAGTATTTAGGTATAAGTTAATAATATATTATGCTTCTATATCTATAGAGTAAAAGATCTAATTACTTATAAGAATACATCTTATTTACTATACCTATAATATATATTCTCTCTACTAACCTAAGAACTTTAGGGGTAAGAATAGTAGCTTCTAGGTTACTATACTAGGTATTACTAGTAGTCTACTAGTAGTAGTTATCTAGGGGGGTATAGCTAGTTGCTAGTTGCTCCTCTATAGCTTTTATATTTATTACTAGAGAAGGTTTAATACTATTACTAAGTTAGCGCGCAACAGCTCACTTTAGCTATTAGCTATTAGGTTATTAACTATTTTAGTAACTAGTAGGAAGTACCGCTTAACCTATCTCTTAGTATTATAGTAGTAAGCTTTAAATATATGAAGGGCTGGAGCTGAGTTTATGCGATAAGAAGTGGTATAATACTGTTTATCTGAAGCTGAAGAGGAAAAGAAAGAGTTTTCTGCTTTATTAAGGTTACGCTGGGTTTGTGGGTGGCCACTGGGTGGGCCCTAAGAGCGGTGAATCTAGGCAGAAGCCCAGATGGTTCTAACAGGGCGTAGCCTGTAATATAAGTAGTAATAGCTAGGGCTATATCTGGCCTAGTTTTTAAGGTTAAGTATAATAAAGCCCCTATTTGCTATTTATATATAGTTATATCTTCTGGCTTTGCTGTATCCGGATTATTATATAGCTTTATATTATTATCTATAGGTATTTCAGCTAGATATATATGCTTTTTATTATATTATTAAGTATATTTTTAGTATATAGGCTTTGGTGTATATGCAAAGCCTTATTGTCTTGGTCTATAGTTATTTCACAGCCTAGAAGTTTACTAGGTACCCCCTTAGACTTTATGTTTTTTCTCTTTAATAAAGAGGTATATATATACTCAGTTATTAAGTTATTAGGCGTAGCCATAAGCATATCGTCTACTTAACATACTATAATAGCTTTTTTATTATTATTATTTAATATAAATAGAGCCTTATTATAAGGTGAGACCTTAAAGCCTATTTTTGTTAAGATAGACCGTAGGTGTTTATACTATAGACGTGAGCTTTGCTTTAAGCTATATAAGGCCTTTTTAAGCTTGATTGTATAGTTATTATGATTATTATTAATCATAGGGGAATTTATATTAAGTTCAAGCTTATTATCGCTTTTATTATATGTAAAACCGGTAGGCAGCCTTATATTGGAACGACGCAGAGGATGTATGTGAGCAGGCAGCTAAGAATAGCTACCAAAACCAACACAAAACCCCTGAATAGAGTCGCGCGCCCTTGGTCCTACGCCAGCAAGGGCGACTCACTGCCAAATGGTCCTCGGAGTGAGGGAAACTCATGCAGAGCTAAGGGACTCCTAATTAGAGGCCCCGTAGGTGATGAGATATCCCTGGAATATCGCGGAATCAAATGACAAGCCTTGTTGAAGTGATATAACACCCTTAAGAATAGAATAGAATAAAAGATATATATAGATATAATAGTGCGCGTATGTGAAGGAAGGTATCTGTAGAAAAAGAAGGTGAAAAGTTGGATATAAAGAAGATGATTCTTCTGAAGAATAAGAAGAAAGATAGCCCCTATTTATAAGGGGATTAGAGTGCTAGCAGAAAGAAAACAAGATAGCTGATCTGTTTGCTGCCCGGCTCCAATATATATCTCTTTATCTACCTTTGCATATACAAAGGCGTTAGAGACGTCGTACTGCTGCATCTCCCAGTTATTATACATGCTATAATATAGCACTAATCTATAGCTTTCAGGCCTACAGGTAGTACTAAAGGTTTCTAGGTAATCAATACCTATATATTGGTTAAACCCTTGTACTAACTACCTAGCCTTATAGCGTAATATTTCCCCTTTATTATTACTTTTTAAATTATATACCTATCTACCGCCTAGTATATTTATATTATTATGATTAAGCGATTTAGGTATTATATCCTACGTATCAATACTTTCTAGCTCTTTTATTTTAGGAAGCATTCCTTCAACCCACTTATCTTTATTTATATTAGATATTGCTTGCTTATAGGTAGTAGGCTCTACTGAAGTATTAGTAGAGAGTATGTAAGAAGCCTTTTCTTTTGTTTTGTTTATAGCGAATAATATATTAAGCCTTAGGCAGTCTTCTATAGTTAGAAGTAGCGCGCTATTATCAACCCAAGTATAGGCTTCTTTATTCATATTTGTTTGGGGGATTCGTATCTCAATATAAGAGCTATTGTTGTTATTGTTATAATTGTTATCGTTTAATATACCCTCTTGTGGGTTGATATCAAACTGAATAGAGCTATCTTCAGTTTGATTATATCCGCTATTATTATTATTATTGTTAATAGTATTATTATTATTGTTATTGTTATTATTAGTTATTTGTGGACAATTTATAGTTGTTGGTAGCTCTTTTGTAGAGGATATAAAGGTATTTTCTAGGATTTCTATATGTCTAGACTATATGGCCTTCTTAGCAGAGAAATTCTATATTCTATAGGCATTTTTGCCATAATTTATTACAGCACCCTTTTTAGCCCTAGAATCTAGTTTCTTTAGATTCGGGTCTTTATTTTTATAATAGCATATACTACCCCATACTTTTATATTAGTTATGTTAGGCTTATAGCTATTTCTAAGCTTATAAGGCGTTTTATAGCATATAGAGCAATAAGGAGTATAGTTATATATAGAGAGGGCTGCTAAAACCCTTCAGTCTATAAATATAGAGGTAAACCTGAGTTATATAGCATAGTCCGTACTTTATTTAATATAGTACGTATTATACGTTCTATAATGCCATTTGGCTCATGCGTATAAGGGGGCTTTATATTATGTATAATACCCTAATGGATAAATATAGCGTTTATACGCTTGTTATTAAATTCAGCCCCTCTATAAGTATCGAATTCTTTGATTCGTTTATTATTATTATCATTATTTAATATATTAGTGAATTCTTCAAAGGCTGCTGAAACCTCTTCAGAATCCTTATTCCTAAGCAGATATCCCCATGCAAACCTAGTATATTTATGAATAAGTATTAAAAATCACTTATACTTACTATAGGTAGGTGGCTTTATAGGTCCACATAGGTCTGCTGCTACTGTATCTAAGTAGCTATAACTTTTATTGGTATAGTTATTATATTTTACCTTATTAGTAAGCTTACTTTTATAGCAAGCATCACAAGGTATTCTTTTATTTATATAGAGTATATTAGTATTTACTATAGCGGCCTTGTTTAGCTGCTATATTGGTTTATAGTTAGCATAGCGTAGTTTTTCATAGTATAGTTTATTATTATGATATATATCTAAGAAAGTATTAGATTTATTTAGGATATGATTATTGTATGTATCTTCCTTATTATATGCCTTAGTCATATTAATAATAGTATTATTATTTATATTAGGCAGGGTTATATTAAATAAGTATACATTATTCTTCTTTTCCCCTATACCTAGAATTCTATCTTGTTTTACATTGTATAGCATAGGTTGCTTCCAAAATATAGAAGCTATACCTAGGTTATCAAGTTTATTTTGGCTAAGTAAGTTAATACCTAGCTGCAGTATATAATATATATTATTTAATAGAATATTATTACTGTTATTAAAGGATGTTTTAATATATCCTTTCTTTGTAGCAGTTAAATAACCTGCTTCTCCCCATTTAACCCTTTCTTTTATATTTTTAATATTATAGAGATATTTTATATCACTAATAGTATGAATGGTTGCAGCAGTATCTAAACAAAAGGATATTCTATTTAAAGAACTAGTTACATTCTGGTTATAATAGTTCTTCAAGTTATTATATTGCTGCTTTATTAAACTACCCAGTGATAGGTCAGTTATATTATATTTATTAGAAGGGCTTTTATGGGTTATATATATATGTTTTCAAATTCGATATCATACTCATAGAAGTTATTAACTGCCGGTGGAGTTGATCCCCCTTGGTAGTTTATATCCATGAGGTCAATATCTTCGTTATTAGCTGTATTTACAGCTTTATTATCCGCTGTATCTGTAGCGGTATTACTACTATTATAGCAGTCTTTGATGCCTTCTTGCTGGTTTCCAACCATTATATTAACGGCTTTAGCTGATTTTTCAGCTTTATTATTCCCTTTAGGCCTCCACTAGCTAGGGGCTTTATTAGAGTGTATAAAGGCACAATTCTCCTCAGAGTGACTCTTTTTCTTGCAGTTTTTGCAATATATGCCTTTGGTCTTTTTCCAGGGCTTTTTATTCACCCTTTTAAGGCCTTTATTATTATTATTGGTAGTATAAGTAATACTACTATTCTTTCCTCTTTTTCTCTTATACTCGTCTAATAAATTAGGGAATAAAGAGTCAAGAGTATAGGCCTCTGGGTTAGCCCTTAGGCTTTGGGTTATATTAGTTATAAAACCCTCATAGCTTTCATCTAAGCCATTTAAAATCCAGGCTTTAATAACCTGTTTAGGTAGTTCTAGCTTATAATAAGCTAGGTTATTAGTTAGTTCTTTTACCTTAGTAAGGTCCTCTTCTATACTACTAAAGTCTTCTAAAGTAGTATTAAAGAACTCCCTACAGGTCAAGAACTCATTTGTAAATCCCTTAGGCTCATATAAATTAGCGAGTTTTTCCCAGGCTTCAGGCGCTGTTGTAGCGTCTTTTATAACTCGTAGGAGCCCATTAGAGCACAATAGCTGTATATAGGCTAGTGCTTTATTATTTAGGTCCTTATTAGTCTCGCTAGTAGGTGCCTCTAAGTTAATATTTATATCCTTGCTAGCTAAAAGAGCCTTAACTCTTAAAGCCCAAGTTGTATAGTTAGAGGCTCCTTCAAGCTTAGGGACAGTAAATTTAGCATCCATTATCAGTATTAATCGTGTGGGTAGTCGGGAGGCTATATAGTATAGCGGTATATTATGTATTAAAGGAGTTGAAGGTATATTATAGCACTAAGCCTCTATTTTAGGTACTACTTTAGCTTAGTCTTATTGAGGTACCTTTAAAGCCTTCTTCAGACTAGCTTAGGCTCTTACTTACTAAGAAATAAGGTTCCTAGATAAGAGTGGTCTGCTAGAATAGTTATGAAAATTTTAACATAGCGGTATTATTATATTAATTTTCTAAGGGCTAGATATATATTATACTAGAAAATAAAGAGGTAAGAAGAAGAGAGAAAAGAAAGAGAGATAGAGGGGATTATATATACTAAGATAAATAATTAAACTTAAAGTTCGCTTCTAAATATTAGCAAATAACCTCAGCTACTCTAGATGCTTATAACAATACCACTTAGCTTTATGTCTATAGGCAACTATAGCTAACTATATACTAGCTCTAGTTAGTCTATAGTAAGAGAAATAAAGGTTAGCCTAGTTAGCTAAATAGTGCTTATATAGTGGGAAATATAGGTTATATGCGCTTTTAGTATTCTGCTTACTTATTATATGCTCCCTCATAAGTAAAAAAACCCTTATTAGCTTATCTATAGAAGAGCAGATAAGATCCTAAGTTTTCTAGTAAGTATAGTTAGAAATAGCAAAATGAGGGCATAGAGAAGTTGATTTAGAATCTACAAAAAGACTAGCACATATAGACCAAAAAACATACAACACCGGGTATTCGCTGGTCGTCACCGACCCAACTACTAATCTAGCCCTCATTAGCTTATCTATGGGAGAGCGGACGGGATCCCGAGTTTTCTAATGGGTATGGTCGTATGTGACGGTCCCAGGGCATGGAGTTGACTATAGTGGAAGACTGACAAAGATGCTGGGACTTTGCGTTGCTGTAAGCCTGATATGTACCCCTCGGCTTGGGCAGAGTGGGGCTAGCGCAGCCTCGTGAGTTCGTTCCTCTCTTACTTAGGGTTTTTACTTATATAAATAGGTAAACTTATATATAATAACGAACTCATGAGGCTGCGCTAGCCCTACTCTGCCCAAGCCGAGGGGTACAACGGCGTGCAAGCTGCCTTATTATCGCTTTACAGCCCTTTTGTCTTGTCAGTGGTATGAAATCAGCAACTGATCCAGTTATAAAGTATGGTCTCTTTACTAGAACTATTACAACCACACTTTCAGACTTAAGCTAACCTTGATTTCTCACAACTAGTACAGAGTAGCATAAGGAGACTTCCGATTGAATTCCGAGGGAATCAGCAGGAAAGTCTAGACCGCCACGTGAGACGATCTTCTACTTAGTCTGAGGGGTGTTCCACTGTTCACACTTCGACTCTGCAACTAGTAGCCCTAGCACGCGGAGCCGACGCGGGTCCGAGTGCCGGGGGAATGGCACGCATGCGGGTCCGGAAACGGGGCGATAAGGGGGGAGAGGGGGGGGGGGTCCCGAGCACAACGCCGAATTTGTAGTTTAAAAGGTGTTCGCGATCTCCGTCTCACAGGTTACCATATCCGAGCGTAACCATCCTTTTGACGTCGCTTGGCAGAGTTCGATCTCTGGATCTCATTGGCGCATTCCCGCCGTCGCTCGAACCACTAAGCGCGATCCCTTGCAACCTCTTGCCGCATCAGGCAGTCGCCCAGCCGTAGCGAGCCATCTTACTGGTCGACGAACACCCCTACCCTTGCCCCACGATGGATTCGAAGCAACTACCGTAGAACCCGGAAACAGTCCTGAGAAGCGGCATCTTTTCGCCGTGATCGCGTACGATCTAGACAGACAGACCGCTTTTTCAACTTTTCATCAATGTTCAACGGTGAAGATCTTGGGCAAGTTATAACGCATGCAAGGCACGCGCCCAATGGGCACCCTCCGACGGATGCGGAATGTGCGCTCGTCGCGTGTTGTTTCATCCGAACACTTCTGGAAGGCTTCTGGAACAGGACCCGCCGACGAAAGGTACTTACTACTTGGTCTTCTTTCAAGTTTGTGGGGGTTCAAAGTCTTGAAAAAAAAAACCCCGCCCAAAAAAAACCGCAACATCTCAAAACATCAGACGAAAGGGTGAGGTGCATGGCATCAGGGGCCTCGTGTCGAGGTCCAGGCCCGCTCGACCACGACTTGACTCGGCGTCGTGGCGCAGCTTGAAGCCAAGGCCGCAGTTCACCAGTGGACCAAATGGATGTTGGAACAAGAATGAGTAGCGGTATTCGGGTCCCCCCTGTTCGGTATTCGGCACCCATTTAAGCCTATTCGGGCAGGTCCCGCGCCACCACTGCCACACTTCGAAGTTGTGCCCATCCTGCGGGTCACCGCGTAGTTATGCAGCGGATTGTTGCCCATAGTAATGGTGCTGCGCGGGCTTATATTAGTAAAACTTGTATTGCACTTCGATATTAACTTCGTACTTTTCCCACCTAAAAAAAAATAGCTATCTAGTATTGAATAATAATATCTGCTTTCTCTCTGCAAGACTCTACTGTCGACGGCCTCGTTATAATAGTATGGGGGCTAATAGGCTTAGTTTCGCAGATAAATAAAAATAATAAACAACGCGTTGCATTATTCTTGTTGCACAATGATCGATTTGGTGTGACCCACACCTCAAAACGCATTTGTGGCGAAGATGGGCCGAAACTAACTCGAATAGGCTTAAGTGGGTGCCGATTACCGAACAGGGGGGACCCGAAAACCGCTACTCCGGTAAATCGTCTGATTGGGTCGATCAGAGCACTTCGAACCGGCCACTTTATTTCGCAGTAACTGCCGGCGGTTATTTTGACTCGCGTTATCCCTCGGAGGCTCGGATCGAAGGCCTCGAGATGACGGTATGACCAGGACGAGACGAGACGAGACGTAGGTAGATCATCCATCTATTCGAATCGGTTCTCGCCATCGAGGATGAACCGTAAATCTCGCCCGTCTAGGCAGCGTCGTCTTCATGAGATGACACGGGATACGACCGGTCTCGCCAAGCCGCCCGTCTCTACACCTCCTCCGGGATTTCAAATGTTAGCGCGTGAATTGCCCCACGACACTATACCCAAAAGTCATAAGATTGGCGCGCTACTAGTACTTTTGAATAGGCGTAATTTATATGGTATATTTAGTAGCTAATACTGTTGCCACCTAACTCGATGACTAGGTGTAATCGGCGGACTATTTAGTAAGCCAGCTCTTTCAACCATTCGTACGGGATGAAGTGCCACGCAGCCCAAATTGCTATATATAACTCTAACTGCGTAAGGTTTTATATATTGAAGTTATTATTAATATAGTCCTTTATTTGAAAGTATATATTCTCAGCGGGATTGAGATCTACTGCGGTACCAGGCCAAAATAAAACCACACTGTCAGGTGTTTGCGGGCCAGGCCAACCAGGGCCGGTACATCGCTCACACAGCCATTTAGCAGTTAATCTACAGCCTCGAGTGGGCCGCTAGTCCCCGCGATACTAGCTCCACAGGTTTTACTTACCCATCATACCATAGAAGTAAGTGCGGCGGCTACTTGAGGGTATTTAGACCTATCTCTCGGAGGGCAGACTTTATATTGTTGGCGTTATGGCAGGGCACGTTATCTTGCTGAAATAATCTATGCCCATTAAGGGCCTCACGATAGGGTTAATAGCGACGTTATAGTTAGTGAAGTTACAGTAGTAGTAGTAGTAGTAGTAGTAGTAGTAGTAGTAGTATGTAGTAGTAGTAAAAAACCTCCCTTCTTTTTTGGCGTTAGTAGGAAAGTATTGGCTTTTATTTTAGAAGGTACTTTCCTTAGAATCCCTTAGAAATTAAGCGAAGATAATAGAGTTATGACTTCTATAAAAAACCTGGTTATTGGGGTGGGGACTAATGGGGCACTTCACGCGATAACATTTGAAATCCCGGAGGAGGTGTATATAAAGCTCGTAGATTCTCGTTTTTCTCATCATCCAGAAGGGTCACCAGTCCTCACTCGCTAAGCTTCGCAACGACATAGCTCTCTGTTCTTCGGTAGAAGCCGCCAGACTCTCACTCAGCCAAAATGCGTGTCTCAACCATTCTCTTCACCCTCTTCGCCACCTTGGCCGCCGCAGCTCCGGCCCCCAAGGTCGCCTCCGGGCTAGAACCCGCTGTTTTCCCCCCCCAGGCGGGGGGCGCTCCTGGAACCTGCTCCGAGGGCGGAGACAATGGAGAAAGCTGCGCTGCACTCGTCTGCATCAGCGGCCAGAAGAGTGGACGTGGCAATGGCGTAAGTTAACCTCTCTTCCTGCTCGCCCCATCTGGTAGCTGTCTCGCTGATTCCCTTTTGACAGAAGTGCTGCTGCCTTTAAGTCGACCACGCCCGAGGCCATCTCTGTCTCTCGTCTGCCGACAGCGAGGGATCTAGCTAGCGATCGGGATCGCAGAAGACCGTCTTTGCATTCTTGTCTTCGAAGGCGGTATTCGGCGGGTTGAATATTTGGTAGATTCAAGTTTTAGAGAGGCGTGTAATACAGGGTTTTCCGACTCGTCCCAAGCTTGAGCAACATTACACCTCCCGCGATTTGTGTCTGCATGTTGCTGCGCAGATGAACTCAATTCAATGCACTGTCGACTTTCCCGCCCTGTTCGTCCGAACGCCTTGGGCAAGTCTCTCGCTCAACAAGCCAGCAGGTGGGGCACCAGGTCCGTCGTGTGTGTGTTTATGAAACCAGACTCGACGTTCACGGCAGCTCCTGACACCTCTTGCAGCCACAGTCGAACCCCCAATTCCTTCTTAACGTGGCCATTCTCTCTTCTCTAGACATATCTTTCTCCTCGCCGCCCAGGTACGTGATGTTGATCTCCTCCCCCTCGCCCACGTCCTCGGACGCCCTGAACTCCCACACCCTGCCTTGCCTCCTCTTCTCGACGTTGGGCGCACACGAATGGTTGAAGAAGCTCGCCCCGGGCCAGCAGCCGTACCCGAAGAACTCGGATCCCTCGTCCTCCAAGGACCGGATGCCAAACGAGTTGTGGCTGTCGCGCGAGGCGAGCAGCACCAGCGTCTCCGGCGTGAGCAGAGGGAGGAGCGGCAGCGGCAGGGTCGCGAGCAGATGCAGATAGCTCCGGGTGAAGGCGCACAAGTTCTCGGCGTTGCTGTACGGCGTCGAGTCCACCGCCAGGGAGAGCAGGTTCTCCCACTTCTGGGGGCTGTTGTACCGCGCGATGACACCGCCGACGCAGAAGCTCATGACGTCCGGTTGGATGGGTTGCTGGAGTGCTTTCTGCAGAGCCCTGCGGTGTTGCTTCGTGACGGGTGCGCCGGTACCGCCGTCGAGCCCCGCCATTCTCGCGGTCCGGATCAGCTCCGCCTGCGCGTTGGTCTCCCCCCTCCACGCCTGCGCGATGTCCTCTTCCTTGGGGCGCGGCGAGTCCATCTCAACCATGCCGTTGTCCTCCTTGCTCCTCTTCTTGACCAACTTTTCGACTTCGGCCCACGCTTGGACGCCCACGTCCCCGGCCTCGAGCTTCCACTTGGTCTGACACTCACGCGAGCAGAAAGCAAACCCGACGGCATTGTCTCGGATGCCCAAGTCTCTGCCGTAGTCGTAGTTGAAGCACTGGCCGCAGACCTCGCGCCTGTACTCCCGCAGGAGGACCGAGACGGTGAGGTCGTCGGCGCGCCAGAGCAGGGTACCGGCGGGGACGTCTTGTGTCGCGAAGACGGCGCGGCCGGCCGTTGGGGTATCCCGGACCTCGAAGAGCGAAGAGACGGGCGCACCGGGAAGCGCCGCCTTTGTTGTTGTTGTTGTTGTTGTTGTTGTTGTTGTTGTGTCCTCGGGGGTCGTCGCCAGGGATGGAGAGGAAGAAGCCGAGGACGGCCTCGAGGCGCTCGATGCTGGATAGCTCGTCAGTGAAGCCGCTGTGTCACTTTCGGTGGCGGGATCCATGGTGAGTGAGTGGATGCTGGTCGTGAGTGAGACTACGGCGTCGTCTTTGGCGAGTTCTAACACGAGTGAGTGTAGGTCAGTCCCGGGAGCCGGCGAGATGGCGGCGTTGTCGGTTGTGATGACATCCATCGTTGAGGTGAGCGAGTAGTAGTTTGCACGTCAGCTGTAAGTGAGTGAGTTGGCTTCTGTTCCACTAGTAGCTCAGGCAATGAGATGAGATGGCAATTGACTGTCGCGTGAGCTCGGCAAGATGAGTTGAGTGAGTTGTCTGTGGTTCAATTGAGGCCTCTTTGGGAGCCCGATAGCACTGACGATGCAAGTAGCAAATACGAAGAGCGAATGTTTGAGGGTCAGCTCTGTTGTAAGTCAGGTATACTGCTGCTGGTAATGATACGTTGGATGGATAGCATGCTGTTGTTTTTTAGTGTTGGGAAAAGAATTGCAGTGAGTGAAGGAAAAAGGTGAGCAAAAGGAGAAAGGGGCGAAGGCAGTGGCCGGGACGCCTCTGGAATGGTCTTTTAAAATGTCGTGGCATAGACCCTGAGATTGGCAGATTGGGTGGGCCAGACCCTTCACATAAGGTACCTTAGATTGACGATGAGTCTGGACTAGCGTGGGGCGATAAAGATAAGCGAGAAGCTTGAGAACTAAGAATTTTTTCTTCCCGAGCACAGTCAGAATCTTAACATTACATTGTTCGAAAGGGGCAACAGTAACAGACTTGTTGCTTACACTACCTTGCAACCGAGAGGCGGTGAGGTGAGGGCGAGGCAGGTGAAGGCGGGGGGACTCGCGCGCCAATGAGGTGTTATGCAATGCCAACACACCACTCGACCTCTCTTGAGCAGAGTCCAACCGAGTTGATAGCCCTTGACCGAAAACATAATTGAAGGAGAAAAAGCCGCTTCATTCGCTGCGGCCGAGTACTTCTGTCCGCAAGACGCATGACCCCGAGCTTAACGGCCCGTCAAGGTGAATGTGCCGTACCGGAGATGCGTCCTCGTGTTCCGTCGGCCGCCTCGCTCGAACCCATCCAAGAGCACTGAAATGCAAACCTTTGACATCAACAACGAGGCACAACGCGCCATCAAACAGGTCGCGGGCCGTTCCGAGGCGGTGGTGACCCTGACGTCCCACTGCCGCACACCCCCCCCCCCCCCCTCTTCCCCTCCCCTCCGGTCCTGCTCCGAGAAAAGTAGCCGGCGGCCCCGGCGGGTAGAGAAGCACTTCCCGCTCCACCTCGCATCCCGTGATGCCCCCGGTTTGAATGTATCGAGGCCAAGTCTCGGTTATGACGCCGGAGCTCGCGGGCCTCATTTTGCTGCCTATTCTCCGCCTTGCCAGCTGAGCTTGCGATGAACTTGGGATCGTGTTGTCGCCAACGCTGAAGACGCCGCAATTGTTCAATCATCAGCCGAAGGTGAAACCCAAATCACGAAATCAAGTTCTCATCCATGGACCAACAACTCACGTCTTGGACGACTGCATTCCAAGACGTCAAGCCCTCTAGGTCACCATTCAATGTGCATGGCCCGGCTACGTCCTGCGCCACCCTCTCGAGTGCCGTCCGCTCGGCCGCAGCCAAAATGACCATCTACCTTACTTTGTCGAATACGCCCATGTTTCGGGAACCGGGTGCTGGCCCATCACCCGTCACGTGGGAGCAAAGCGATACCTTGCGTGCCTCGTGCACTGTGCTCCCTCGACTCAGAACCTCTCTGATGTCTCGTCTTCCTGTCTTGCGATGTCTTGCAGATGTTTCTCAACTGACTTGCGACATCCATGGTGACGATCTTCAGGTATGCGGTGGGCAGAGAAATCAGAGGAATGCGAGAGTCCTTGTTCATGATTAAGAACGAAGAGGAATTTTATGTCCCTGGCGATGAACATATGTTTGGTAGATATGAACTTGCTTTTGTGTAATCGCAGCCACGTCGCGTAATGAACTCTTTCCATGTTTGACTAAATAAAACAAATAACACCCTATGAACCATGGTCCTATCACCCCAAGACGCCAAGCAAATCGGTATTGTCGTTCCAAGCTTCCATTCCACTCACTCATCTTCTTCCGCATTAGGGCCGTCGAGAACAAGTGATTAAAAAAACACAAAGGAAATCCGCTGTCTGGTCAAGCAGTCATAAGATTAGAAGTAGCCGTGGTGAGGAATGACAACGAAGATGGCCGTGAGAATGCCAGCAACCAAGAGGGCGAACAGCATGGCCTGGAGGAAGATGGTATCCTGGATGGTGCGAAGAGCTGGCTCCTCGATCCAGACTTCGCGATCAAAGATCTTGCGCACAACATTTCGTTTCTCGTACTTGACGATCCACGGTTCCGACTCGAAGCTGTTGGAGGATCCGAAAGATTCGAACGATGTCTTGCGTCTGTCTTCCTCGCTCTCCTCATCCACGAATAATTCCCAGGGGCGGACGTGACGATGATGCATACCATGCAAAACGACACACATGCCCTTGTAGGCGGCGACGAGGGTCGAGATACCGAGTACCCAGCCGATGGCTGCTAGTGCACGCCAACCGTGGCCCGCACGGCTGAGAGTGATCAAAATGGCCACGACAAAGGCAATGGCAATGAGACCAACACCGAGCGCGCGGGCGAAGAAAACGCGCGCCGGGTTGCCGTTGCAAATTGACCAGCGGATGAAGTTAGGGTGAGCTTGCTTGCGAAGTGAATCTTCGACGACTTTGAGTGCAATACGGCAAGCCGAGGGGTGTGTAGTGGCAGCAAGCGCGTGAAGAGTAGCATCACGATCCTTGGCCGACAGGTTCAGCTGTCGCGGCGAGCCGTCCATTATGTACGTGGCAACAACGCGATCGATTTCCTCGCGGAAGGGCTGGATAGTGACTGGTCAAATTCAGTGAACGTAAGCGCAGACGTCGGAAGTGTCAATATCTTACACGGCTGCTTGGCACCAACAGCAGTGAAAGCCTCGCTGGCTTGTGACCTATACGTCTCGGCGTTCGAATGGCCGTTGGATCCAGTATAGACCGACTCCTGATCGTTGGGACTCCGCAGCGGAGTCGAGAAGGGGTTGCCATCTTCAACGACAGCTGTGGCAGCGCCGGCCTTCTCAAAGTCGGTACCTTTGAAGATCTCTTGGCCGGGCTTCTTGCGCATGCGCTGTGACTTCTCCTTGAACAACCTTTGGAGGATATCGTTCTCCTGAGCTGTGGTCCATTCAGGGGCGAGTGCAAGGTCGGACGTCTTGGCCTCCTGGAAGCGCTTGGTGTAGTCTCTGTGCCAGAGGAAGAACTGAAGGTTTTCGGCTGCGAGTTCAATGTAGATCAGGTAGTTCATAAAGTCGCGAGCGGTGCAGGGCTGAATTGTCAGCAGACGTTCTCAAGTCATTGTGAATTTGCACCTACAGGACATGTGCCGCCGTTGACGATCTTGTCAAAGGCCAAAGACTCCGGGATGCCGGCTGCCGTGGTAGACTTGCCGGATTTAAGGGAAGAGGTGGTAGTGCTGCCCTTGTCATCGCCACTGTCCGATACATCAGAGGTACTTCCGTTGACGGAAGCGCTGTTGACGTAGACCGGACGGCGGTAGCTGAGGGGAAGTAGGCCCATGATGGCTCGGTAAATAGGTATGAAGTTAGAGAGGGTGGATGTTCTTTTAGGTAAACGATAGAATAGGCGAGATTATTGTTGTTCTAGGTCGTGTATAAGATAGTATAGAGTAGAACGGATGAATGCAAGTGCCCGTCGGAGATAGCTAGTATGCGAGATGTTTTCTTGATTCAAGCAATGATGTTTGGCAACAGCCAACAGAGAGCGAAGGATGAAGTGAGGCGAGCAGTGCTACCTTGAGGTGACGAACTGCAGGAATAAGATGAGCGCCCGTCTCGTGGAATCACGATAGAATTGAAGTAGCGAAGGCACGACCGCACTGGAATGAAGGAAATAAGAGAGGAAGCAGCCGGGTGATATACCCGTCGATGGAGCGATGCAGCGCTCTCAACTAATCCCGTCCCAAGCATGTCAGGTCTAGGTGCTGATGTGAAAGCCAGGAAGCACGGCTATACCCCACACACCCACCCATCGATGGCGGCTACCTGACTACCTTAGACCAGGTCTTCAAGCTTTGAGCGGCTTCCGTTGACGGAGAGGGCTGAAGCTGGACCAATCCAGAATGTGAGGTTTCCTTCGTACCGGAAAGCCGGCGGGGCCGGATGAAGGAGGCTTCCATGCGGCATTTGTCTTTGACGGAACGAGACTGGGCCTGAACAACATGGTTGGTGGGGACTTCGTTCCTTTCTCAGTATTGACAAAGTGGTGCTGATATCCAAATCCGCTTGGCAAGCATCGGAATGGACGCAGCAGTACTAGCGCTGCCGTGCTGGAGTGGAGGCAATGTATCAGAGACAGAGACAGAGACATGATGGAAGTGATGGACGAGAAGATGCGGTGGAGAGAAGAACAAGAACAGGTTGCGCTAACCATTTGCATCTCAAGTGTCATTAGTTTCGATACAAAGGTACTCAAGGTAAAGACGCGAATGAGTGTTCCCACTACCTCCATACTATGTAAACCGCTGCTGCTCTCTGAGTTTGGGCCAGGACGCAGTTGCGTCGGAGCTCGAAGTTGTCTTCTCGACGTTAGAGGCGCGAGAGGAAGCCATCCGCAACCGCAACCGCAACCGCAACCGCAACCGCGATCGAAGGAAAGCAAGTGCGAGCAAGAGGCGACGCCTAATCAACGCCGCTTCCCGCAGTCCAAGGCTGCCTCCTCCAACTCCATTGAAGAAGTGACGAGGAGCTTGAAGCGGCAAAATCAACGCCCATCACCAGCGGCACTTTGTAATCGGCCATGGTGGCTACGTAGTCTTGCACTAGCATCCAGAGCTTTCTCAAAGTAGCAAAGCCCGCCTCTGCGGCTGAGACATTCCCAGCTGGGCTTGCTTTTTCTTGCACTGGACGGCACTGTTCCTACCTTACGCATTAACACTTCAGTTCACAAAGATACTTGTTGGTGAATGTGTCTGCAAGCTGCGATCTCCTGGTGCCGTAAGATTACAGAAGATTGACCGGACGCCTGAAGAACCAATCAAAGTCTGGGGGAGCAGCTGTTTGTCACAATACATGACGCGGATAAGGAGTTGAGGGTGCTGGCGATGCCGAACCACGGTTGGGAGGGCGCGTTCTGTCCCTCGTTACCGCGTCCGGGGAAGGCGAGGAGTCCGTTTTCCGTTTTCTGTTCTACTCCCGTTACCAAAGGGGAGCTACCAGGAACCTTTGGCACTATGACGAGCCAGGCGCCGCATGCCACACGGAGGCTGCATCATCGAGAGCGCTGTCTGTTGTGGTCACAGATTTGAGATGTCGTCCATGGGGTCACGGACCAGACCAGAGACTCGACCTCAGCTCAGGAACGTCTTTGTTTCTGGGTATCCGCCCAGACCCTGCAACTCCATGTTCGGTCTGGTCTGGACTCTGGAATGCCGTGTTCGTGGGATATCGTGTGGGTCAGGTAACAAGACTTTCAGAGGGTCGTATGGAGGAAAAGAAAGCATCAGTGCAACCATGACCCTTGACATCGGGTGGAATCGATACACTGGCTCAAAAGAAACGAGTAGGGGGAGGGACGTTTTTGGCAGAGGGACTCAGCAAGAAGCAACGTGAACGCCTCTTTCACCACTAGTCCAGGCGAGGCTGACAAGACATCTGGAAACAGACATTGTTGGAGGAAGACAGGCTCAGGCTACGGTAAGGTACCAATTGAGCCAAAGCGAAATCCCAATAGCGCTGATAGGAATCGAACCCATCTTCACCTAGGTACGACCGGCGCCAAAGGTAAGGGAGGGGCACAGAGGCTGAGGATGAGAATTTTAGGTTGTGATGGAGAACGGGGTGAATGACGGGAGCTTTCGGTCCCAAGGTCCCAGTAGGCCGGCAGGAGAAGGGCCGTCCCCAGCCAGGCCTGGTCTGTGCTCTGGCACTTGCTGATAACGATACCGTAGAATCTCGTTAAATCGGTATTTGAGCTAAGCCGGCCACACTTAGCCAAAGCAAGGTGAACTCTAATCCTGACTAAGCAGGCAGTAAGACTCATCCCTTGCTAACCCCCTAGGAGGACTCCAGAAAACCTGGAATATGCCTCCACTATTCCTCCACAGTAGTCTAGAGATAGAGAACCTTTCTGCCTGCCAATCAGATATAAGGCCGGCTTAGCTCAAATACCGCTTTAACGAGATTCTACGGTATCGACATTGACGCACGGGCCTTCCACGCCAAGTGGGGTAATGTCTACTTTCTCGGGCACCAGGCCAGGGCAGCTGCGCGATGCGATACGCAGTACGTACCGCTTAAGGTGAGAGAGAGGTGCATGACTGATTGACCGCGTACCTGCTGCGTTTTGGAGGCTTTTTGACTCCACCACCATTCCCAGTCCCAGCAACATTGATAGACCGGACCAAATTCAAACATCTTCGAGAAGGGTGACAGGCCGGCCATCCCACCTCGTCTCGTTCAAAACACCAGCCAGATACAGACTAGACAGCAGCATCCATCGTCCAGGGATCCTCGCACCAGCGCCTCCGTCTTTCTTTCTCATTAGCCTCGCCGACGAGGCTCGCCATCTCGCCAAACTCAGCCTCTGTCCTACAGGTGCAACAACCGAGTCGGCTGCGTCCTCGATTGGGTCATGTCTGTGCAACACGATTAGCGACTCGTCCGATTGAACCGGACTCTAATGGTCTCCCGGTTTGGTGCAGCTTCCTGGGAATGGGACGGTCATATACTTTAGCTACAGCATCTTTCACAAAGTCTAAGGGCTTACCCAAATGCTCCTTTTTTTGTGAGCTGAAGTATATTACTCCTGGCGCCAATTTTCGTTTCTATCTCGAACCGATCCCCTATTAATTGATCGAGACATGCTGCCGCAGTGGCTCGAGAGCTTCTTGATACCCTTGGGCAGAGCGACCCACACGTTCCCTATTGCGACGCTGGGCCTGGTCCGAGGAGGGGGAAGACCATCGCGATTGCTTTCCGCTGCATCTGGTATTGGCTCGCAGTTTGAAATCAACAAAACACGGTTCATTCCTCTTGATGGCAAGACAGAGCCCACCTAACCACCGGGTCAACGCTCTGACGGAACCAACGAACAGCTGTGGTTTTCCGAAATGAATAGTTTCACGGAAATGAAAAGTCGCCGACAAGTCCGAAATACGATACCGGAGGCAGGAGGAAACTCTCGACGACATTGAACCAAGAATGCCTTACTTAGCTCATGCGCACGGAGCCCCAATTGCCAACGTCACCAGTGCTGCTCAGAAATGGCGACAGTATTCACGTCCGCATCGTCCTTGAACCACCTCTGCGAGTCTTCAATCCTCACGTCGTTACCGCTCATCTGCCTCTTCCGCATCAGTCCGTTTTGCGCAAAGGTCCAGTCCTCTAGACCGTAGGTCCGCCACCACTGTCCCGACTCGTCATGCCATTCGTACCAGAATTGGACTGCAATCTTGGGGTCGATTAGCCATGCTCACGATGCGCAGCCCTAGATCGGGAGTTTAGGGAGGGAATCTCACCTTGTCGTCGGTAAATGCGAATAGTTCCTTTCTGAGGCGGTAACCATTCTCTTTCTCCCACTTTTTGGTCAACCATTGCTCGATCTCATCCCGACCAACGAGGAAAGTGTCCCGGTTCCTCCAGATAGAGTCAGAAGTGTAAGCCATCTTGACTGTGGAAGGGTTCCTGGCGCGAGTTAGTCGCCGTTTGCTCCAAGCAACGAGCAGCGCGGACTTGGTGTTCCAGGCATCTTGGGCTGCCTTGACCTTCTTTCTTGCCGTTTCCTCGGTGAAGGGTGGGAAAGGCGGTCTTGACTCGTCCGGGGAGGTGGCCATGGTATCGGTCTGATGGCATTGGTCACGAACTCAATTGCAAGGTTATCCTGAAGAGATGAAGTTCTGGACTTTGGCAGCAGAGACTGATAAGATGGACATGACGCAACAGCTACGATGATTTTCGGCGATGCACGATCTGAAAGAAACGGACGAAGCAGCCAATCACGGGGCGATCCGAGAGGGATCTCGGTGTCCTGACAGCTGTCACCGACGCCCTTGGAGTCGCCGCGGGCTTTTGATCTCGGTGTACAACGCTAAGGGCCAAAAAAAGAAGAAAAGAAAAGAAAAGAAAACCTCCTGATTTCCTTGCGAGCCGCAAGGCTTCAGGAACTAGACCATTCTCAATATCGAAAGTATTCACCAGTCGAGGATGTATTGCTGAAACAGCGTCCGACTTCGGCGCCCACCAACAAGAGGGGGAGGCAACATGCGAGGGGCGTGGCGGCCGGTCAACCGGTGAATCAGGTACCAGGCCGGGCCGTTGCGCCAGGTGCCGGTGATGGTGGCCCGGCCGCTCAAGACGACATGCCTACTGTAACCGGCTCCGCCGATGGGACGTAGTTGTAGCTTTGCAAATGTCGACTCTAGCCATGTCGGGCGCCCTAGTACCTTACAGATGTCAAATACCGGTTGGCCTTCCGTTGGCGTCCCGAATCCCCGATCCTTGCGGCGATGGCAAACCAAGCACCATTACACAATTCGCCAGGCTTGGCATGTTAAATCCGAAGAGCCGGACCCAGGATGCCGAACGACGTGGAGGCAAGGCTCGGACGGCCGAGAAGCTATCGCGCGCTCTGCTTCCCCCTCACCGGGGAGAACGATGACGGGGACCCGAGGCAGCAAACGGACGCGGGATAAATGTCCCGTCTTGACGCAGAGATAAGTGTCGTAGGTAGGTAAGGTAGTATACTGCCCCGAAGTATTTACTGGATCCAAGACAGCTCAACGGCGGCTGCATTTATTAGTGTACCTGCTCAAAACAAGATGGTGTAGGTGGTATGCCGCATCACCTTCATTACCTGCTAGATTCCACCGCCCGCTTCCTTTTTTGTCACAAAAACTGGAATCGCAAGCACACCTCACAGGCTCACACGGAGACCCGGGAGCAAGCAGGCGTAGGCGGGCGGCGTGCCTCTGGAACGGAAGGAACTTGGAAGGACCTAGAGGCAAAAAACCCAAGTAAAAAAAGTAGACCCGGGCTGCCGTCCCAGGAAGGAGTGAGTGGTCGACGGTCGTGGTGGACTCGTGGGTCGTGGCCGCCCACGTTTTGCCCCGCGCCTATCTTGAGAAATACAAATCATCGTGAGCTCCACTTCCCTTGGAATCTCGCAGAATTCATCCGCGGGACCCTGACTCGAAGATCCGGCCGCCGCCGCCGCCGCCGCCGCCAGCGCCAGCGTTGTCCCTCGCCCTCTCAGCCTTCAGGTCCCTCCTGCCGTTGCCGCGAGACCAGCTCCCGTAGACTACTAATTGGGGCTCCTTCTCTCTCCCCTCTCAGACGTCGGGTTTTCCTTTTCTCTCCTTATCAACCTACAATCTCATCACCACCACAACCTACTCACCACTTCCTTCCCACCACTAAAACAAAACCACCAAACCACCCCAAAATAGAAACCGTTAAAATGGTTGCTCCTATCAAGGTTGGCGAGCAGTTCCCTGAGGGTGTTTCCTTCCAGTACATCCCCTACCAGGCCGAAACCGCCGACTTCAAGGTCTGCGGTATCCCCATCAAGTACGACACCGCCAAGGGTAAGTCCATCTCCGTCCTCGAACCTGATCGATGCCCTTCACAATGCTGATTCCCCCGCCCGCAGAGTTCAAGGACAAGAAGGTCGTCATCGTCGCCCTCCCCGGTGCTTTTACTCCCACCTGCTCCGCTGCCCACCTTCCCGGCTACATCGCCAAGCGTGACGAGCTCAAGGCCAAGGGCGTTGACCAGGTCATCTTCCTCGCCTACAACGACCCCTATGTCATGTCCGGCTGGGGCAAGGCCAACAACGTCACCGACGACTTCATCGTGAGTTTTCCCCCCTCTCTCTGGACCCGTGTTTTGCTGCTTGTTTCTGCCGCCATCGCCAACGACCTGCCAACTTTCTGACCCCTCCCCCTCGTTCCGTGGATGCCTCACCGACTACGATTCAAACAAAGTCCCCACCCCCCACTCTTGACCCCTCCTTCGCGACAAGGCATGCTTCCCCCTCATGGAACATGTTTTCTTCAGGGGAGCGAGCTTCCTTCGTCGTCTCAACCCGTCACGCAATCCATTTGGCAACTGTGTTCTCCGGCATTTGAGATCGTCGACTGACTCTCGAATTTCCCCTCTTAGATCTTTTGCACCGACAACAACGCCGAGTTCTCCACCTCCATCGGCTGGAACCACGGCGAGCGCACTGCCCGCTACGCCATCGTCATCGACCACGGCAAGGTCATCTACGCCGAGAAGGAGCCCGATCTGCAGGGCCAGGAGGTCTCTGCCGTCGAGCCCGTCCTCAAGGCTCTGTAAAGTGTTTTAAAACCCTCGAAACACCAGGAGAACGCCTTTTAATGAAGAGATGCCCCCAACTTTGAAAAAACGAAAGTTAGAGTGGAGCGAGGAGAGTGCGTTTAGACAAAAGATCATAGAGCTGCTAGACGGATCCGATACTCCCTTTTTCCACCATAGAATTTAGAGCAATGAAGTTCCCACGATAAAGGACATGCTGTGCCGCCTTCTTGTTCAATGAAGAATGTGATGAGAACGTAGCTGAACAGTGCAAGTCGTCAAAAGCGGACGCGGGGCTGCGGTGAGGTCTCGGAATTCCAATGGACTCGGCGGTTGCTCCGATTCGTCCCTCCGATGCGGTCGGGACAGGCCATGACCATGACCATCGAGGTCCTCGGACCGCCTTACCATACCTTAGCCTGGTGACAACGTGTGTGTTTTCGAGCAGCGGTTCGTCTCGAGTTTCCGTTGAGTTTCCGTTCGCCAGCATGATGAGCCAAGTTGTATGTATATATATGTATATTCTTCATCTGCTAAACTCGACCCGCGAATCCCTTTTCTCTTTTCATCACTTCGGGGCTGCGGAGACGGAACTTCACCGGTCAGCTCCAGAGACGAGCCAACTGTTGGAAGACTCGCGATGAGAATCCATGATGGATGGATGGTGTCTTGGTGACACGTCACGTCATTCACGACTTTTACTGCGCGTGCACGTCGGCATTAGATGATGTTGACGATGCCAACGCAGACGAGGAGGATATGTTCGCCCGCGAGGAGTCGATTGATGGCGGTGTTAAACCCGTGCCGGCTCTGGGGGGAAGGGAGGCCTATAATTCGATGGCTGCCATAGTCGAGTCTCGAACCACGGGGATTCACCGTCGATCGGGAAAATGCAGGCCAACCGGGGGATGCATGTTCACACTCGTGCCAGCTTACAAACATCACGACGACTTCTTCAACGTGAGCAGACGACCACGTTTCTGCCACCACGAAACGTCATCACCCCCTCAAGCGAGACACGCAGCATTTTTCTTTTTTTTTTAAACTTGGTAATCCCGTGGGACAATCCATGCATTCCGTGCTACCATGATTGTGTAGTTATAGAACCAGCCGTTCAAAGCACAAAGAACCCTCGACTCCGAATTTGTGTTGACCTGGTCGCGTATTGTCCCTCTTTGCACAAAAAAAGGTTCATTCATCCCCACCACCAGCCGATTCCCCGGCGGCGGCGTTCCTTGATTCCGAGGTCACTCAGAACCACCACCGTCGTCGCTGTTTTTTTTTTCAACTTCCACGTCTTGACCCAAAAGATCAGAACCCTCGACAACCCCCCTCAACAGTCAAAAAAAGATGAGACTGGATTTAGCGGGTCTTGGCCTGGACCTTGGGAGCAGAGCCCTTGGCGCCCTGCTTGCCGACGATGCGACCGGTCTGGCCCTTGGCGGAGGCAGACTTGGCCTTGTCGGCCTTCTTGGCGGCGGCGGAGGCGGCCTTCTTGTCCTTGGACTCCTTGATGGCTTGAGCGCGAGCGGCGGAGCGGGCCTCGGGGCGCATGGAGCGCCTCTCCTTGATCACATCGAGGGAGGCACCGACGATGGCACGCTGGGACTTGACGGTGCGGCGGGTGCGCTTCTTGGCAACCTCCTGTTCGGGGCGTCAGTCGTTGTATCTGGAAAAGTGCAACTCGACCTCGGAATCCGGTTTGTGATGCAGGGGAGAGAGCTCCGGAAACCTCAAGTTCGACGGCGGGAAACGTACCTCAGAGATACCCTTGCGGTGCTGGCGGCGGTACAGAACTGTCCAGGAGATGCGGCGGGGGTTCTTGCGCTGGAGGAAGAGGGACTCGGTCTTTCCGTTCTGGAAGCGGAAGATCTTGCTGTCGCCACGGACGTAGAGCTTACCCTGCATTTCAGAGTTCTCGTCAGCACATCTGTCTCCTTTTGATGCAGTGTGTCCTGCAAATGTCCTCCTCTGACGGCCCAATCCGCCCCGCTGTCTTGGCTCGTCGATCGCGCGCGTGTTTGCTGCTCATGCTTCCAGCTTTTGCACCTGTGCGTGCTCCGAACTCCTGCGCGAAAGCTTTCATTCCTCCTCCACGACAGCGGTCCTTCGATCGACGGGTAGACGTGGTGGCGTGGTGGGGAGGCGGGATTATCTGGTGGTCACCGTACCTTTCCAGGGTAGATTCTCTGGCCCGAGAACGTGTCGTCGTACGTGCGCATCTTCTCAGCCGTCAGTAAGACTCCTCAATCAAGACGCCCCATCTCCTCCGGTTTCTCCAGAGACCATCTTCTTCCACGATGCGCCGCGCCGAAGCCAAGATTCGTCGTCCACTCCTTATGCCATCCACCGAGGGAAGTTTTCGAATCAAGGCTCGGTAGGCGCGATCGTCGAAAGAATTCGGTCTCTTTTGGGTGGGAGGGAAGAAAATACGGGCGTGAGGAAGAGCAGACATAGGAAACTGCACATACATTGGCGGTGTTGAATGCGGACGTTGGCTGACTTGTCGGTGATGGGTGGTCGAAGGGGTCGGGGAGGAAACGGGTTGAACGGACAGGGCAGCAGCGCCTTTCTCTCGAGATTGACAATTTTCGACTGCGCACACTGCGGGCGGTCGGGTGTCGTGGGTCGGGGGGAGTTGTGCCCTGGCCCCACTCTGGCCGTCTTCGCTTAGCGAGTCCAATCACGTGGTTGGTCGAGGTTGTGTGCTGATGTCTTGTGGCTTGCCCGGTCGTGCCCTGTGGCGGTGCGACGATCCGCCGCCTCCCGCTCCAGCCGCAAAAGTGCTTCCTGTCCAAGAGTGCCTAAGGTAGGTAGGTTTAGGCAGGATCCGCTCTGCTGCAAGCAAGCTCATCTGATTCTGAATGGCCGACACCAAGATCATCACGTTGACCTCGGGATGAGCTGCTGGCCGAGACTCTCGCGCCCACTCCTGCAACGAATGGCCGCAGATTCGAATGCCGTGGCCGATCTGGTCATGCGCCGGTTTCGAGAGCTGCCAACCAAGAGGAAGCCTGCGATCAGAGACAATGGCTTACACGAATGGGTTCCTCTGAGCGGCATCGTTGCCGAACAAGACGGCGTGTTGACATGCCTCTCTCTTGCGTAAGTTAGGCGTTGGCTCATTGAGGGGTGGGGGGGGATTGTGACCATTCGGATCGTGAAATTGACGCATGGCATGAATAGCGAGGTTCATAGCAATATCAAATCAAGCCTTCCTTCGCCTCCCCATCTTCTCAAAGTGAGCAACAGGCTGACGTCCGGCAGCACGGGGATGAAGTGCCTACCCGCCTCCAAGCTTTCTCAGGCCAAAGGCAATGCCCTGCACGACTGGCACGCGGAAGTCATGGCCATTCGCGCCTTCAACAGACACCTTCTGGACGAATGCCGTCGTCTTCTGACGCGCTCCTCGGGAGAACCGACTCCCGGCACTTCGATACTCAGACGCCGGGAACCCCACGAGATGTCCCCTGCCGCCCCGCAACTGTTCACGGTCGGAGATGACGTGCGGTTGCACATGTATTGCTCCGAAGCGCCGTGCGGCGACGCGAGCATGGAGCTCACGATGGCGGCGCAGAAGGACGCCTCGCCGTGGGAGGTCCCGACCACGCCCGTGGCCACTTCCGAAACCCGGGCTTCCGAGGCGATGCCAGGGCGAGCGTACTTTTCCCGGCTCGGCGTCGTCCGTCGAAAGCCCGCGCGAGGTGATGCGCCTCCTACCACGTCCAAGTCGTGCTCGGACAAGATTGCGCTGAAGCAGTGCACTTCCCTGTTATCCTCGTTGACATCTCTGCTCGTGTATCCCGGCAACGCATACATTGCTTCGCTCATCCTTCCGGAGACTCAGTATTCCGCCACTGGCTGCGATAGGGCATTTTCTGCACGCGGACGAATGCAAGCCGTGGCCGGACGAGAGTGGAGGGGCGGATACAGATGCTCTCTGTTCGAGGTGTGCACTACGGATCAGGAGTTTGAGTTCTCGAAGAGGAGCGTGAAAGAGAGAACGGAGAAGATTGCGGCGAGTAACCTCGCTGCCGTCTGGACTGCTGGCGGGGTCGATGAGGGGACTATGGGTGGTGTTTTGCAGGGCAGGAAGGCGTTCGACAGTAAAGGCGCCAGTGCGCTTTCTCGCCGGCGGATGTGGGAGGCTGTCAGGGAGATTGTTGATGGTCTCGGCGAGGATGGAGGCTCTCTGACGAGGACCGTCCACGCTTCGACGTACGCCGACGTCAAAGGGGGCGAGCATCTCGCGGCTCGACGTGAGGTGAAGAGGGAAGCGAGACAAAAAGCCCTGGCTGGGTGGCTTGCAAACGTTGGTGACGACGACTTTGGGCTCATAACAGTCGGAGAATTCGACATTTAGTATACTTACCCCCCAAAGTCACAATATTGTGCTGCAGCGAAGATTGAAGACCAACGGCATATCAAGCTTCATGTCACGTCACAAGAACAGAACATCCGGGCTTCCCAATTTGTCATTTCGCAGACTTTTTATCGCACGTGGGCTGGCGACAAAATAATTTCACAAGAGCTTTTAAAGAAAAGGGCGTCTCACCGTTACACGGAGACCGTATTGCCCAGAGAGAAAGAGTTGAACCCTGGCGGAGGGAGCACCATTGCTTTGAGACGGCCGTTGCGTGTTGCGCGGAATTTGTTCTTCGTTTTGATCCCCTTTTTCCTTAGTAAATCCACACGCTGAAAAAAAAAGTGGTGTTTCCACGGGAACCCGGTATTTCGACAACAACTTCCCAAGATAAACCATCGAGAGACGAGAACAACAAACGTTTTATTTCAGTTTACGTTTTTTTTTCTTTTTCCCCTCTGCGTCTCTCTTACTCGACTTTGCTCTCGAAGTTCTCACCCTCGACCAGGTCGGGGATGTCGTCCTCCTCAGCGTCCTTACCCTCCTTCTGCATGTTCTGGTAGCTCTCGGCGAGCTTGCGCAGGGAAGCGAGCGAGTCGGGGCCGAGCTGGTTAAGGATGCCGGGGACGAGCTCGGTGAGCTCCTTGTCCTCGCCGTTGCCGTAGATGGCGAAGGTGTTGGCGGGGACGGCGGCGTGGACTGGGGGACTGGTCTCAGCAGGTTTGTTCTCATGTGTGAGCACGCAAGCGCAGCGGCCGCCACAGGGTGCGGCAGCAGCAGTAATGGAAGGTGCTGGGATAGAAGGTTGACATACCCTTGGGGGCAGCGAAGTGGATGACGTTGCCGTCGGACTTGAACATGTTAACCTCCTCAATGGCCTGGATGGGCTGGACGTTGAGCTTCTTCAGGGCGGCCTGGAGCTTCTTGTCGTCAGCGGCAGAGCGGGCGGGCGCGCGCTTGACCTTTCTGCGGGGGGTTCCCTTGCCGCTATTGGATGAATCGGTTCGTTAGCCATCTGTACTGGTAGCAAAGCAACCGCGGTGGCTGTCTCGACCGCCTGGCGTGGTGGTGTTCTTTCTTGAATATATATAATTTTTCTTCCTTCGGTCGGGGTTGATAGGCAGGGGGGGACGTGAGGGGTCATTTTCGCGGATTGGTCACAACATACCCTGCGCACACCCTGTCAGCCTTGCTCGACGAGTTAAACAGCAATCACGAATTCACCGTCACGGAAAGAACATACCGATACGCGCGGAGGCACCGAGCTTCTTGAGGCGTTCCTGGACGTCCGACATGGTTGCGGGCAGATATCGACGGTTTTTGGGAGGGAAAGTGGTGGTTGAGGCGGGAGTGGGGTGGGAATGTAGTGAGGTGAGGGAAATCGGGCGGGTTTAGGTAGGTAGGGAAGCTGTGCGCGGGTACCTCAGGGCAATTAGCAAAAACTCCTTCTCTCGTCTGCGCAGGCGGGAAAAACCCGGGTGGCTTGGCGGCTTCCGACTCGGCAAAAAAACGCTTGACAGGCACGGCAGCAAGCTCGCAGATTTTCCCACTTACCCGTCACTTGGTTCGTATGTCCCGTAATATATCGTCAGGCCGAGCCGCGGAAGCTCTGGTGATGGTCAATGTAAAGACGGATGTTTTGTGCGTGCCAAGATTCCTCGCTTGCGGAAAAACCTATGCGCCGAGCAGGTGGTGACCTCACCAGGTCCTCGCCTTACCTTCACCGAACCCCACCTGGCTCGGTGAAGGCACGGTGGAGGGGCAGTCTCACGGATTTCGCAACGAGACCACGGAGGTCTTGCGCGCGTAGAAGTACGGCAGAGCGTTTGTACCCACTTCACCATGGTCTCTTTTAACTATTTCCCAGACAGACCAACCAACCCACATGTTGATCCCCTGAACGCCAATGACCAGCCCTCACAGGTCTCATGGTATCTCCTGTTTTACAAACCTTACGGCGGGCGTTTCCCGAGGTGCCCGACCCAGCATGTATATTACATCCCTCGATCTTGTAAAATTACGCTTGCACAGCTTCACAAGCCCGACTCCTTTCTCATAGCTTCTTGCTGCGCCTTGAGCTCGTTGTCCTGCTGTTTCTTCGCCGCTAGTTGGGCTATCCTCTGTTTCTCAATATCTTCGTCGCGCACCGCCCAGACTGGTCCTTTATCAGTGTATTCTCTTAATTGCAGGAGAAAACGTGGACGCACTTGGTCTGTCCGACTTGGAATATTCCTTCAACTTTGTCACAAAATGGTCGAATTCGGCCTGTGTCTTCTCCCGATTCTCCAAACTCCGCTTCTGCAGCTCGGGGTTGTATTTCTTGAACAGCTCTTCTTCAGTTGGTGTCACCCAAATCGTGAATGCCGGTCCGCCGACACAAATCGCAGCTCCTCTATGGCCTTGTCAGCTTTCCTCTCTTCCGCTGCTCCCAATTGAAGTCGACGTACCCGAGCATCATCTTCCCCCACAATTTCCAATTGGTGGCCTTCTTCGCCATTATGAACGCGTGCTCGTCAGGAGTTTGTTCGAATTTCGCAATGCAAAGTGATGCAACAGTCGAAGGCCGGTGCTGAGTTCTGCAAACTGAATCGCTTCAACGGGTGCGAAATCGACACTGCTCAAAGTCGATGACGAACCTGACGCTCTTGATTGGATCTGTTCCAAAAAGAGCAGGCGGTAAGGGGAATTTTTAGCCTTAAGTAATCAAAACCTTCAGTAAGAGGCCCATGCAGGCCTGCGAGTGATTCTGCATCGCCCGAGAGCATCCCGGGCATACTTCTGACGGACAGGGCACTTTCTTCGGCTTTGTTGGAGTTCACTCCTACATGACGGGACGAAATGAAAAGCATCAACCTTATATATAATGCGAGGGCGCGCTAAGACTTCCCCGGAAACACATACTCACTGCGCGGGAACTTGCCTGCCCTCAAACACCTATCAACGGGAGAAGTTCGAGTTCAGTCGAACTACGCCTGTCGGGGCAGCAATCGAGTCCCTGTGACGGCATAGATTCTGGTGTTTCTTTTCCGGCACTGGCGACTGATTGTTGCGCCTTCTATGGGCATATTGAATATTGATTTGGTCGCGCCCTCGTGAGCGTGGGAAGTTTGTTAACCCAGATCAAGTCTTGGGCCCCCGCGAGGAAACGCCGGCTTACGACCGCTCAGCCCTCCGGGGTTCTCTCGTTTAGTATCCTCACGAGGGGAAACGGTCTTGCCTCAAGCCATCCCGCCGCGTAGGAGGAGAGGCAAAAGGCGACTGGTTCAGGGCCGCGGATGGGAGCTGATCCACACCCATTTTCTAGGCCGAATGTTGACCGGGCCGAACGGCTCTGAGCCTTCCCTTGGAGGTGCCCATTCCGGAGGCGGCCGGCGGCGACAGCTGGGAATACGGAAACTCCGTAAAAGGTACGATAGGGCCTTCACAGACATTGGGAAATGGAGCAGCTGCGAAGCCTCATGCATGCACGAAAGACCATCTTCCTACCAGTAATGCGAGCCCTCATGGCCCATCCACACCGGCAAGCTACACGTCAAAGTCACAAGGACGTCCGCGATCAGAAGAAGTAGGCTAGCGGCGTAGCCTCGGGCTGACTGCATGGACCGGGGTAGCTGGTATTTTAACGGTGCAGTTTTAGTACTTGGCCTAAGCTAAACCCAATATATTAGCGAAGCTACTAATACCGCGCCACACTTATAATACCTACCTTTCCCAAAGTACCTCGGGTTTGTAGTATATTCGTTAGGGTATTAAGACCTCTAAAGTTATTACTAAATTATCGCATCGCGTTAATATTATTATTTTTATTATAAGCTCGCAATTATAAGCTCGCATAGAAAACACTAAGAGTTATAATATTCCCAGATTATATAAAATACTATGTTTTCTATAAAATTATATTCTTTAGTAATAAGGCCAATATTAATATAAAAAGAGCTTCATTTGATATTAATAATTATGACTAAAAGATTATAATTATTAACTTAGTGGGGCTTACCTAGGCTAAATATAACATACTCATTATAGGCTTTGCTAATTATTACTAGCTAAATAGTATTTAGCTGCGTTATACTATGAACTTTACTATGAACTATTACTCTTATATAGCTACGTACTATTGCTGCGTAGCCTTCTGGGCCTTATAATCTAGCTATTATTAGTCTGCTAGTGACTATAGTTATTATTAGTAAGTTTAAAAATTCAATAAGGTATTAATTTTAGAAGTAAGATCTTATATTGTAGTAAGTATAGTAATAATCATATTTATAGGTTATTAATATAACTCCTTATTACCGCCCCTACTCACGCTCCTATCTCTACTACTACTCCTACTACGCGTTATTATTCTTATTATTATAATTAATAGCGCAGTTAACTACCAGATAGAAGGCGGCATAGAGGAGAGTAGTAGTGCAGAAGAGGGCGGCGTAATTAACTATAAGGCTAGAAAATAGTCTATAACCTCCTAATTAAAGAGCTCGCATTATATATTATGTAGCTCAATATTAGGCGGTCTCTTATTATTAATTATACTTATATAATTAGTAGTAGTAGCTATTAGTATAGATATGAAAGTAGTGGAAGAAGTAGAAAAGATTCTAGTATAACATGAAAAGAATTCTAGTGAGGAATAGTATATAAAGGTAGCTTTTTAGTTTTGTTATGTATTGTTTAAATAAAGAGAAAAGTGTAGATATTAACAAGTATATATATTATATATAAATCACTTATATCTAAAGTACTATAAAGCTGGGGAAAGGATTTATATATATAAACTATAGTTTTTATTTATAAAGCGTATTTATATGCCTACTAAGTTAAAGCGTAATTTTATAGATGCTTTTTAAGTCTAAGTATATACTTACTATATATAAATTATATAGAATTGTATATACTATAGTGATGATATTTAGAATGTATTAACCCTTACCTTAATACTAATGAAAATATATGCTATTTAAAGCGTATTTAAGAGATAAATCTACGTATATACTCTAAATTACTATGCTCTTATACTAATAGAGTTATAGTGAATTAAGGTTATAATAGAGTAAAAGTAATTGTTGGTTTGCACCCGAGTAGGGTGATAGTACGCGCGCGTAGCCCTAATAGGTATTGTTCGTATTGAAGCTATTCTGAAGTGCGAGTGTATGTATAAGAGTCTAAGATATAAACTAGCTACGTAGGCAGTGGTGTTATGCCATATTGGGCCTGCGAATATAGTCACGTAATACATGCATATACATATGATATCATATCTCGCAGAGCGCCCATCCTGCTGCTCCGTAGGTTATAGGGTTATTGCGATACTAGTAGTCTTTTCTTTTGTGGCCAGGCGCGCTATAACCCACTATAATATATAAACGAAGTTATTTATAGATTCCAAAACGATATAAATCAAATCCTTCTCAAGGCCTTCCTCTATGCATTTGTTGTGACTCTTGATAGCTATTATAGGCCTCAAAGGCCTCCCTCTATACCTCTATTACTACCCTTAGTAGTATAGTTATTATCCTTTGTGGTAGAGATATTGTGGCCCTTGTGGTCCTTCGCTTGCCTTATTACCTACCCCTCTATATGAATTATTGCTATATTATTATTAATAAATCACTTCAGGGATAGATTTAGGCTTCCTTTAGTGAAGGTATTAGCTAGGTTATTATCTCTATTAACCTACCTTACTTTATATATCTCTCATTACTTATATAACTAATAAAGTGCTATTATATTAATTATAAGGCGCTTCTCTTTTATAGTGCTGAGCTTTATGAGGCACTTATATAGGAAATATAAGTTAGTATAAATAATAGTAGTGATAATAGGCTTCTTTAAGTATATAGTAATCTTTTATAGTATAGTAGCGATAGTATAAGCTAAGTCTACGCTAGCTACTATACTATAGACCTTAGAGGCTAGAATACTTTATATAACCCTTTTATACTTTATTAAACTAAAGTAGATAATATTGCTAGTTACTGTGAAGGTATTATTATTATTAGCTATAGCCTTATTAGTAATAACTATAATAAATCTAATCTGTAAAGATAAGTTAGTATTATTAGTAAAAGACCTATCTATAAATATAAAAAGAGTTTTGTTATAGCTAGGTTAATGGGCATAAAGGTTAGGCCTTAATTAAGGTTCTTTTTTTGCTATTTGAGGCAATAATTAAGGGCTTTTTGTCTTCTGCAGTAGGATCTTAATGCTAGGCTGTAGTAGATAGGTTGAAATACGCCTCAGGTTAGTAGATAGAGGTGATATATGCCCCTCTTGCTCTTTGCTAAATGTATTAATATTGTTATTTATTTGGGGATACCTTTAGGTTAATTAGCTTAATTTTGGACTCTTGCCCTTTTTAGCGAAGAGTAAGACTACTATTTTTGCTTAAAGTAATAATATTACTATTAAATATTAGTAGGGATTTGTAGTTAATTTGCTACTTAGCTTTAGTAGTGAAATTAGCTTTTTTGAGCTCTATATTCTCTTATTAGGAGAACTTTAGTATAAATAATCTAAAAGTATCATTAGTTTATATACTAATAATACTACAATAGCTATTTTTGGCTATTAAGGAGATTAATAGGTATAGGTTAAAAGATAATTAGTTTATGTTACGATTCTTTTCATAGTGGCTGCTATATATAGCCTACTAATAGGTGCTAGCCTCTATAATACTATATAACGGTGTAATAATCCTTATAATATAATGTTTAGGGTATTTATTATAAATCTTCTTTAGTAGGTCTATAAAAATTAACCTATTGAGCTCTACTTGTAATTAAATGTATATTTATGTCATATTGTCGAGCTATAATATATAGCCCTTCTTTATAAGTAATAGAGTGAGAGTTAGAAAGAGTCTCTAACTTACTTACTAATTAGTTAGTAATTAGGTAAGGATTATAGCTTTTATTATTATTATTATAGCTCTAAATAATGAGCCTTAACTTTTTATAGGGCTAATTAGTGCTCTTGCCCTTTATTTCGTGAATTATATATAATTTAAAGATATAATATTAGCTATAGATTGTGGCGTTATATAGGATAATCTTAAGAATACTATGCTTTTGAAGTGAAGTTATTTCTATAGTTGATAAGTCTGAAAAAAGGTCCCCTAGTATTTTAATAATGCTATTCTTCTATAGTTATATAGTGAGGTTATAATTTATATGCTCCTTTGCTACTAAAAACGTTGTAATATGATTAATTTTATTAGTAAGTATTTAGGTAGTAGTAGCTATAAAAGTATTAGTTAGAGGTATTTATCCTAATGTTTTATTAGCTACTTATGTACTTCTATATGTTAGGCCTGCTAGTGATATTTCTTGGACTCATTCTTCTTTGTGTGGGCGGCCTCAGCAGCGCGGGATTGGGTCTGCAAGTTTTAGTAATAGCGTAGCGGAACCTCTATTATTATCTGGTCCTATTGTTTATTTAGCATTTAGTTCTAGAGGGGGCAGCATAGCTTTATTAGCTTTATGCTATAGGTAGATAACTATTAATTAGAACGTCTGGGGCCTACGGGGCAGGTTAAGAGTATAGGTCTTGCTATGAATAGCGAGGAGCTTATATAGCCCCTGCTAGCCCTTCTTTTTATAGTAGACCTAGATAAGTAATAGTAGTAGTAGCTAAAGAAGCGGCGCTATATTTAGGCTATTATAGGCGGTAAGGGCGTCTGTGACTTAGTGGGAGGCATAGTGCTTCCAGAGGTTCTCTATTGCCCTCTATATAGTGGCGGCCTATTGCTGGAGGTTTAGAGATGGGGGTGAATCGTTATTGATTTGGGGGTAAGTACTAAAAATACGTAGTGTGAATATTAGGCTATTAGGCTCTATAGTGTTATTAATAGCCTTAATAGCTATTTAAAGAATAATTTTATGGTTTATATTAGGTAGGTTTTTATAGATAATTATATATGCTCTCTATAGTATAGTGTGATATTACTTAACCTTACTAATAGAGTTATAGGCTTTAATTAGTACTTTAGTAATAGTTATTAAAAGTAACTAAAGGGCACTTTGCTACTCTAATAAAGTGAAATTAGTGCTAGTATTAGTAATAGTAATATCTAGTAGCTTGAGGTAGGTATAGATCTAGTATTATTTAAAGGTATTAAGTATTAAAGATATAGATAAACTCTTTAGGAACTTCGCTATATTAAAGGTAGTTATAGTATTAATAATATAGAGTATTAGGCGCCTTTTGAGGTAGATAGTGTTAATAACTATAGTGTAGTTAAAGTTATAGTTATCTCTAATTATGAATTTGAATTAATTTAGCGCCTCTATGTTAAGTTAGTAGCGCTTATAAAACTTCGTGAGATGTTTAAGTAGGCGTAGTTCGACTTAGTAACTAGCTCACTAAAGGACTTTATGAAGTTACTAGACTAATAGGTAGCTAAAATATTAATAAAGTTATTCTAATTTAGCTTCTATAAGGTTATTATAAGCTAAAACCTTCTTTATCTCTAATAATAGCTATAGGTAACCCCATTTGTATTTGATAGGTATAATAAAGTTACTCTATCATAAGTAGTTTTAAAGATTATTAAAGTATATACTTAACTTATCTATATCTAATAGGTAGAGTAAGAAGGGGTTATTTATAGGTACTATATAGAAGACTATATCCCCAAATAGTATAGGGATAGTTATTATTCCTATTAATCTAATAGCTCCTCCTAGCCTAAACCTTATGCTTACTTCTTTTGCTATTATAGGGTTAATTATTAGGTATGATCCTCTTAAGCGCCTCAAATTAGCTCTTGCTGGCTATTGAAAACCCTGCTGCTCCCGTATTGGGGATAATGCCTTAAAAGGTCTCTAAAGAGTATCTTTCTTTAAGCGTGAATGATTTAATAGGTATAGGCTTAGCTAATTCTTTAAATAGATCCGAACGTATAATAGCGTAGTAGGCTACTAATTAATTAATAGCCTTAAGATAGTCTTTTTATGCTCTATAATACTAATCTACTTATATTTCTATATATTTATTTAGGTATCAATTATAATACCTTCTTAGTCTATAGACTATTATGATAGGAGGAAGTCTCTAGCTCTCTCTAGTTAGTAAGCCTTAGTAGATAGTTATTTAATCTTCCTCAGCCTCCTCTTTAAGTCTATTAGAAAGAAGATTAGCTAATATATCTTTAGAGCTACTACTATAGCTAATCTATTAAATTCTTTTAATATAGAGGCTATAGCCTCTATAGGTTTTACCTAGAGAGATTATACTAGTTAACTACTAATAATATTAACCTAGAAATAGAAGTCTATATCTATAATAACTTCCTATTTAATAAGCTTTTAGAGAATAAGCGCTTATTTCTTCATAGTATCTCCTATTAGGAGAACTTCTAGTTTAGAATCTAGCGCAGGGGTTACTAGAGTAAGCTCCCAGCCTACTTATTTTCTAATAAGTTAAGTTCCTTAACTTTTATTATAATTTAGATTATATTAATTCTTACTTTATTAGTAGATAGCTAGTGCCCTATTAGTATTATATTTACTTTACGCCTTACTTTTACCTCAAGATAGTCTCTCTACTTATATACTTTCTTATTATAGCTAAAATATGCTATAAAGTTATTCTCTAGGCCTCTAGGCGCGCTAAAACTATAGCTAAGCCCCTGAGGTATGTTACTAAAAGGTTAGTGAGGTATTAGGCTACATGATCCTAGTGAGGTTCTATGCCTCTAGCCCTACTAACCTATCTTTTTATCCTATTCTCGCTATAGGAGCAGGCCTTATAGTAGGCTCCTTATTTGCTTATCGCAAAGACTTAGCGCCGCGTTGGCGACGCATATCCTATAGGCGCTCTGCTTTAGTAGCTATATCTCTTAGCCTTAATACCTTAACCTTCTAATATTCTAGCTCTCTATATAGGAATAGTACTAATTAAAAGTATAATATATAGGTTTTAGCCTTATTATCTTTAATACTTATTATACTTAGGTTATAATATATTACTAACTATTTAGTAAAAAACTCTATTAGGAACTATATCTCTTTCTAATATATAGTATCTAGCTTTTTATAGTACCTCTATTCCTAAAGCTTAGAGTTAATATATTTATGGTAAGTAAATACTAAATAATTAGCTTAAATTAGGTCTCCTTCTAATTCGCCCCTATAGTTCTACTACTTAGTTTATAATAATAAGCTTATTTTTATAAGGGCCTGTTAAATCTATTGCTCTAGCGTGCTATTAGGGCGTAGTTAGTATCTCTCCTTAATAGCTTAAATCTAGTTGCTAACCTAGTTTATAGTAGTATCTTCGCCTAAAGTGTAATAGTTATATGAAGATAGCTTCTTATACTCCTTCTAGGAGTACTTCTTTATTAGATGCTTAGTAAGGTCTCGCAGTAGTATTGTAGTCTGCTCCTTATATTACTGCTGCTATAGATATATCTATTCTAGGTAGCTCTCGTACTACTTCTATAATAGTATTATTACCTAGCTGAAAATCCCGGGAATAATGCCCTTAAGTATAGATTCTAGTGAGGTGCCCTATTGGCTAATGCTTGTTGTCTGTTTGCTAAGTAATGTTTAGCCTACCTAGTCTGGCGTTAGCTAGAACTTTGTACGACCTTTATTCCCTATTTCCCCTATAATAGCATTATTGGGGTTATTTATTCTATTAGTGCGATTGTTACGCTAATTCTCCTATATCTTGGGACTTAGTAAATAATTGGGGTTATGTTAGCCTAGTTCCTATTAGTTGAAATTAGTGTGCCTAGTTTGTAGTTTGTTAGTGCTAAACTTAGCTGCTAATTAGTTAGTAAGCTATTGCTGATTTGTTCATAATATCCTAACTAGCGCTAGTTACTTAAATTAAGGTAGAAGTACTAGAATTATAAGAGTACAGCTATAAGCCTTAATTCGGAAAGGTTAGAATACTAGAATGTAGGTATCTATTGCTATATTAGACTATTGCTTAAGGTCTAAACTCTCGTATGTGACAGGATTTTCCCGTTTGTGTGTTCGCTGGCCGCTAATTCGCCGGCGTTTCGCCGACGGTGCGGCCGTGCGAGGTGCACCCAACCATTGTTCCTTACAATAGATCGTGGCGAAGGTGGCGTGCTAACTGATGTGGTTAGATCGGACCAGATAGCAGAAGGACCACGTCAATCTAGCGGCTACCGAGCTGGAATTGTCAGGTGCCCGCATCTGACGGGCGGACCTATCTACACTGTGACGTCGTGCATCCACACGCCCCATTGCATGTATCAGTATCTAGACTTAGCACAATACAACACGCATCGCAACTCTGACAGGAATGCCGCAAACCCGTCCCCCAACGCGCACAGAGAGCACCGAGCATCAGGATGGGAGGACGACGGGAAGTGGAAAGACGGAGGGGAGCAGAGATGAGACGAAATTTCGCGGACAGGGCAGGCTTTCGGCGCACAGAGGCTCTCTGGAAACTTAATTACCCCTGGTATCGGCACTGATGAAGCAGTGAGTGAGGGTCCGGAAGCATTGTGTAGGACTCTAAGACTGTTCCCTCAACCGCTTTATTGTTCGACTCTCTCGTTGGGCGATGGACACGACTTCCGGACGACCAGCAACGAGGTAGCCGAACTCCCTGGTTGCTGCTCACTGTGTAATAATTCTGGAGAATCCTAGGGCAGAAGCCCAGAGGACCGCACTCCAAAGGGGCAGAGGTGCTGGAAGCCTGGAACTGGAGGATGGGAAGGGGGCTGGGAAAAGGGCCCAATCCGGTTCGCCACCCAGGAGTTTCTGATACATCAGCTCTGGGCTCTGTGGTAAGGTCCACAGGTGCACCCAGAACGCGCATTGCTTCCGTTCTCTCAAGGACTGATCCTTGGTCTTAATAGAGCACGTTGTGCAACTTTGGGCCAGGGGCCGCAAGTGAGAAGCAGGCGGAATGCCTGAAGAGTGCGGTACCGCGTAAGTCGTATGACGAGTTGTCGGATAAAGCTTTAGACTCTGTGGAGGTGGTTCAGGAAGTGTCTTTGATTTTGCCTCGTGAGCCGCAAGCAAAAGTCGGAGCTGGAATGGACGTATGGCATCTAAGATGTTGCTGGAGACGAGAACCACACAGAACCGTGTAGGCTGTACGAAAGCGGCAATTTCAGGTGTTTCGAATGACTTGGTTGAGTCTTCAGGCGGTGGGGGAAGCGCTGTGGAATGAATGCGTGGAGTCGACGTATCCGTGGCCATGACCCTCGTTACAGCGCTCGGATGAACTTTTTCAGAGCCCTGAGGGCAGCAGGGAACGGGCATTCCTTGGGCGAGTCGAAAACGCGTAGGAGAGTATATGTGCTATTCGTGCCATTGGCTGCTGGGATCCAGGGCCGTGGCTTGTTGGATCTGTTTAATGCGCCTCGACGGCCCATTGGCTTCGAAATCCACGGGTCCTTGTGGTCCTGAGTAGAGTTGGGGTGCTCTTCTGCGAATAACAGAGCACAACGGCCTCCTCGACGGTCCTATGGGCCGAGTTAGATGCGGTAGTGCGAGCGCAGCATCCCGTACCTTGCCTTAGTGAGGAATCTAGTGTAACTAACAAGGCACCTTAGGTAGTAGAGTTGATTGCGTCCATCGCACGACAGGGTGTAAGTTAAGGTAAGGGAGGCACTTGTGCTTCTCTCTGCAGTACTTGGCCCGAGCATAAGCATGTATCGAGATGGCGTATGTAGCATCGCGCCGAAGATGGAGAGAAAGGTGGCGCGAGAACCAGAACCAAACAGATGACAGAGTCTGAGAGACGCTTGGGTGAGAAAAGAAGATTCGGGATCAAAATAACATGTCGCACTCAGACCTTCTGCGTAATTTTAAGATTTGTTGTGGTCATCTGCAGGCTTTTTTTTGTCTTGATCTTTTGTCGTGTATGTTGTAGCCAATCTGCCTCAGGTAGACAGACAGGTGGGTAGGTAAGGTGATGTCCAGGTAGACCGTAGGCATCCGAGGGAAGGTAGGTCACGTAGGTAAGGTGGGTAAGGTAGGTAGGTGGTGTAATTACTGATCCTAAAACCTCAAGACGACGGGAGGAATTGGAGGCAAGAACCCAGGTTAAGGTAGGCAGTACGTAGCTGCCCAAATCTCCCCAAAGTAAGTAGGTACGTACTTCCATCGGCCAACCAACGAAACCGCCGCAGCATCAGCAACTGGCCGGGAGACGAGACACAAGACAACCCCTCGTCCGCTGCCTTTCCGTACCTACAGTACCTCCATTCATTAATATGCGAGTACCTCATCCAGCCCATACGCTTAAGCTAAGGTATCCGTCCAGCCCAACCCACTCCCCCGCCTGTCTCGTCCTCGTTACCTTGCCTTACCTCATGTATACAACCTGAACATCCACTGCAGAAGGAGCAACACCAGGTCATCAGCAGCAATAACAGCGCAATACAGACACCGCGCTCCTTGGTGTGTGTGTCACACTGTGAGTGTGGGTGGTGCTTCGACGCGTGCATGAGGTCGACCTCTTCCTCGCTTTCTATCTCTTACCTCCCCTTTCTACTCTCCTTAAAGCCCAACGCCACACCATTCCCTACCTCAGTCGCCTTCCCAGGCCCTCCCACTGCTTTACCTGACGGGAAACACTGGGACGACACCCTCGCTGTTCACCAAGCAAAGACCAAGACAACCTGGAACCCGTCCAGCCCCCTTCGCTCCCGCCTCTTGGATGTGAAGTCAAGTCGCTGGGTACCCATTGGCCCTTGGTCCTCGACTCGCTCCATATCCACCGGTCACTTATCACTGCCACCAATAGACGCCGTGTTCCGGAAACACCTGCGATCTCCCCTTGACGTCGGCTCTATTGAACTGAAGCAACCCGGCCTTGCTCTCCCGCACCGCCCAGCGCGCGGCTCAAATTGTCCTTCCTTGTTCTCTCTTTTTTTCGTTTTTTTCTTTTCTTCTCTTCGATTGCCCATCCTGCTCGACCGTTAGTATACGACCTGGATTGCTGTGGACAAGCTTCAAGAAGAAAAATCAACGTTCGACAATCGCCGGCAAGAGACCGCGCTTCCCGCATTGCCTGGTCCGCCGAAACTGTCGATCAACATTGAGCCGAAACGCGCTGAATCCCAGCACCGACCGACAGCAAAGACGAGCGAACCTTCACACCCCCGCCAGCCCTTGAAGTTGCGCTTCTTTCCTTTCCTCAGACTGCTTCCCAGCGATGAGCCTGTTGTAGCCCGATCCAATTCTGGAAAGCTGTGGACCTGCACCTAATTTCCCTCCTTACCAAGACCACCAGGGCACACCTCATGCGATCCCGAGCTGCGCTGGAGCTCTTCTGAATCCGACACTTTTCCGACCTCGCGGACCTTGAACCAACAATAGCAACAACAGCAACAGCGAGAACACGCCCACACGTTTCTTACACACCGACTGATCGAAATACGCACGAGCTGTGCACCGATCGCGCCAGTTTCTCCTGCCGGCGATACCGAACTGCCAATCACCACTCGGCTTTGACTCGGGAATAGGGGGGAAAGCAGACCAGACGATGGCAGGATACCCGGGACAGCGCCCTTACGGCGGTGGCCCGCCTGCGCCTCGTCCTGGTCCCGGACCCGGTCCTGCGCCTATGCTGCGAGGCGCTCCTCCTCCCCAACAGTACGACAACTACCAGCAAGACGGCTACGGCTACGACGACTATTACGACAACGGCTACGGCCAAGACTACGGAGGGGGTTACCCAGACCAAAACTACAGCAGAGGTCCGCCGCCAAACCAAGGATATCCGCAACAGGACTACTATGGCAGCGGCGGTCCTGGTCCCAACGGCCCGGGCAGAGGAGGACGGCCGCCGCCACAGGTGGGAAGAGGAGGTCCAATAGCACGTCCTCCGACTGCTGACGGACCGCGGGGAGGCTACCCGCCTCCTCGTGGTGGTTCTGGTGGACGAGGAGGCCTTCCCATCGGACGTGGAGGCAGACCTGGTACGTTCGAGCGATCGGCCAACTCAGACCCAGCCGGTAAGTTGCGCGACGGACGTGACACCCTCGTGTGTTAATCCTTTATTAGCAAACCGCCCTCGACCGCAAGATGGTGGTCCCATCGGCCCGCCAGGCGCCCAGGGGTTCGGCGGCGGCGCTTTTCCCTCTTTTCCCGGACACGGTCGCAAGACGGACATCGACGAAGAGAACAAGATTCTGAATAAAATGGCCGGCATAGACCTTGGAGCACAAGGTCCGCCTCATCGACAGCCGAACGGCAGAGGACCCCCTCCACGAGGATATCCGGACCCGAGACGTGGCCCTGATCCGGGCTACGGAGGCAGGGACGACGGCTATGGACCGCCGGGGCCACAAGGCAACTTTGCGCCTCCACCCAGAAGCATGACAATGCCGGTCAACGATCCGATGCAACGGCGCGGACCTCCGCATATGCAGGACACATACGGCGGGCCCGGAGGACCTGGGGCCCCTGGGGGACCGCCTCGTGGTGGAGTTCCTCCCCGGCCGTCGACGGCGCAGGGCAATAGGATGCCACCGCAGCGCATGTATCCTCCTAACCCGCCGCCACCAGCTCAGAACGGGTACGACGGATACGACGGCGGTCAGAACGGTTATCGAGATACCAGGGCTTCCTTTGGCGACGTTTACGACGCCTATTACCAGCCATCGCGGATGAGTAATCAAAGCGCTCATAGCAATGCTGACTACAGGGGCCAAGGAGGCGTCCCTGACTTCGACGCACAGCCATCGCATCGCCCTAGCGGTTCTTTTGAGCAACACATGAGGCCTGGCATTGCAGAGCACACTCAGCCGGGTGCTAAGCGCATGCCGGAGGTGAGCCGCACGAAGTCACAGCCGGATCTTAGACAATCACAGCAAGCCGTGTTTGAGATGGCTGGCGACGCGCCGCCGATGCCGCCGATGGACGGGGGCTACCAAGACCCTTATCATGGGCCCAATGGCTGGGACCAGCCTCAACAACCGCCGCAGATGGAGCGACCTGGTCTCCCTCAAGGCTCGTCGCCCAGCCATAGCGGCGACTCCCTTCCATCCCATCCGACTCCCGTTCGCCCTGGCCACATGCCTAACTCCATGGTCAGCTTGAACGACAAGCCTGCGCCTGTCCGCAACTACAATGGCGGAATGGGGGGAGCAACACCGCCTGGTGGCCCTGGCGCACCGCCGCCGCCGCAGATGGCTCAACAGCCCAACGCTCCTTCGTTCACGGAAGTGTCGACGCCGGTGACTCAGGAAGAGATGGAGCGACTGCGCCAGATTGTCAAGACGAACCCGAACGATCAAGAGTCTGCTCTGAAACTGGCCAAAAGACTGGTAGAGGCGGCGGACACACTGGCGCCTCAACTCGCCGACCCCAAGATGAGAGTTCGCGCCCGCGAAAAGTATCTCATGGACGCGAACAAGATTCTGAAGAAGCTTTCGACCGCGCAGAACTCCGAGTCCATGTTCTTCTACGCCGACTGCCTCGGACGTGGTCTATTTGGAGCGGAGCCGGACAACAAGGAGGCTTTCACACTGTACCAGTCGGCCGCGAAGCTGGGACACGCGGCGGCGGCGTACAGAACGGCGGTGTGCTGTGAGATTGGTCACGAGGAGGGCGGCGGGACGAGGAAGGATCCTCTCAAGGCGATTCAGTGGTACAAGAGAGCCGCAACGCTGGGAGATACTCCTGCCATGTACAAGGTGGGCATGATTCTGTTGAAGGGACTGCTCGGGCAGCCCAAGAACCCGCGCGAGGCTGTCGGCTGGCTGAAGCGAGCTGCCGAACGTGCTGATGCAGAGAACCCTCACGCTCTGCACGAATTGGGTCTGCTGTACGAGTCTGCGGCTTCGAACGACGCCATCGCTAAGGATGAGGGGTACGCTTTCGCGCTGTTCAAACAAGCGGCAGATCTTGGCTACAAATTTTCGCAGTACCGTCTGGGATGCGCCTTCGAGTATGGCTTGATGGGCTGTCCGATAGATCCGCGACAGTCCATCATGTGGTACTCGCGAGCCGCGCAGCAAGGGGAGCACCAGTCTGAGTTGTCGCTTAGTGGATGGTACCTCACTGGTAGCGACAATGTGCTACAGCAAAGCGACACGGAAGCGTACTTGTGGGCTCGCAAGGCTGCTATGGCTGGTCTCGCAAAGGCCGAGTACGCCATGGGCTACTTTACTGAAGTAGGCATTGGTGTGCCGGCCAACATGGAGGATGCCAAGCGGTGGTACTGGAGAGCGGCTGGTAAGTCAACTTCTCGCGTTTTCTGATTGATGATAGCTAACCCGGCTCTACAGCTCAAGACTTTCCCAAGGCCCGCGAGCGCCTCGAAGACCTCAAGCGCGCCGGTAAGAACGGACCGCGACAGCGCGAGCGCATCTCCCGCAGCAAGATTGGCAAGCAACAGGAGGGCGAGTGCGTCGTCATGTAGACAGGCGCTCAGAAAATCAGGACCAAAACATGTAATATGAGCGGTCGCCGGGCTGGACTTCCCTGTGTCGAAAACCGCGATGGCGAGGACGTAGACGGAAACGGGAGAGGGCATGAAGTGAACCGTGTACTTGTACGGCACCGACACATACACTCACAAACGACCAGACGAATGATGCAATCTCGGGGAATGCTATCCCAGGGCTCATTAGGGGATCTCAAGAGAAAAGTTCTTCATAGTCCAGTGGTATTTGACACCGGCGTTCTTTTTTTTGGGGGGGGGGAGGGGGGGGGGGGGATATGCTGCATGTGTGTTGTTTGAAGTAAAGCCACGGAAGTTGGTTGGGTGGCGAGGTAGCTCTCAATTATGCGGCGCCAACATCGCGAGGAAGCGCCTGTTTGCATTATGCCAGGCCTGTGGGCATGGCGTGTTTTCGCACAAACATGTTATGGGGCGATTTAGCGTATATAATTAACCATTGACACGATATTGTCGGGCCATGATTGAGTGAGGGCGGCCACGGGCGTGAATTCCTCTGTTTCGAGCAGCCAGCCGATATCTCATACTAATCATTATCTTAACGTCACCGGAATGTAGGAATACTCTAGTTTGATGCCTCAGGAGGGTGAATCTCAACAGTTTGCGGTTCATGGGTGTTTCTCGGAACGATCATTACTGCGAAACCACAGGTAGGATTGGGCTTCGCGGGTTGCTAGGGGTTATCGGGCTCAAGTGAGGTCTTACTCGTGTTGCAGACCTCAAGACGCTTCGCCACGTATTTTCTCTTTTCCCTCTTGAGGCCCAGAATTAGATGAGCCTCACTCACTGTCAAACTTATACAGCATCACCCGGACGAATGTGTTTAAGCCATCAGCCAGGACGGTAGCAGCAACCATTGCACGCAAGGAGAATTTGCTTTTGGGGGATTGTAGCTTTTAATGTGCCTTTTGAATGGTACACCATCATTCGGCGCGGAAAGGCAAAATGGGGGAGGGAAGGGGGGGGGACATGAAGGTTACCAAGAATGATGTCTTCGATCAAAAGCATCCTGATCAAGGCGACTTCCGGCTAAGAAGAGACAAGTTCAGATAGTGAGTTATACCATGTATTTCGTCCGGTCCACTCAACATCACATCACTTCTCGACGCGTCAGGACCTCGCGAGGACAGCGAACAACTCTCATAATGGAAAGCACTGGGCTAAGGAAAGCCACCGGTCACATCTAATGACGTTCGCTTTTACTGGCAGTATGGGAAGATGCTTCATATCTAAAACCCAACTGCTGTGTTGTTCGCGGAAATGTGCGTGTTGTACGATGAGGCAAACCTAAAGCTTGAGCACCCGGTGCATTAGCCATCAAGTTGCGCTGTTGTCAATACGACCAGCACGATATTCTGCAACGCTTTTAGCCCTTACAACCAGTGGATTGGCGATGCCGGCGGATGCAGACCAAGGGTTGCTCGTTCTGTGACCATCCCCGAAGGCCCAGTTGAACGCACATGATGAGGACGACGCTTGCGGCCATGGAATAGCTGTCACACCGCTCTTCCCGTCCGGGTGCGAGGGCATCGGGTCATTGCTTCTCACAGGCACTCGTCCGGTTTCCCATCAACGAAGGGCGCTGTTTTCACCCGCCTCCATCACCGTGTACCCTTCGCGGATAAGTGCTTTATATGTTTCCGCGTCTAGGCCAGCAGTCCTCAGATGCACCCAGCCGACTCGGGCTGCTGCTTCTTCTCGTCAATATTCTTTTTCATTGTCTCGTCCGTGCTCATCATTGTTTTCATCATCCTTGGCACGATTGTCTAGACTCTTTTTCGTCGTTGAGTGGGCGCCTCTTGGCTTTGTCGCCTAGGCCTTCGCTGTTCTCTTCGGGCCAAAGAGTATTCCGAATCGCCCACAAAGTCTTTTTTCTCTGGTAATTCTGGCCTTTCCGGAGCATCCTCAACTTGTACTGACACTCTGTACTAGCTACATCTCACGAGTCCCCGACCCGACCTTACAAACCCATGTCTATGTTCTATGAGAAGCCACCGGGACCCAGTGTCCTGGGGAAACTCCGCAGCAACCCGATGCTCCGAGGCCCTCCTGAGGCTCGTAGAAAATGTAGCTGAGGTCACCAAGGAAAGAGACGCATGGAACAAAGGTGTCCAGGAAGCAAACAGCAAAGCTAGAGAGACGGTGGCCAAGCGGGAGGCAGAAGAGGCCATTGCTGCCGCCCGAAAGCTCATCACTCCCCCGCCCCCGGATTTGATTTAATGCCGACTTCCTCACCAGAGACTTTTCGGAACTGGACAGCAAAGGCAAGACACTGGCCATCACACAGCATATCCCTCATGGCCCCTACGGCAAGCCCATGATTCGAGTATCCCAAGGGCATAGACGATAAGCTCTTCTTCATCGACCGTGACCAGACTTCTCGCACCAAGCATTCCTTCAATTACACTCCTACCTGCGGAGAGGAGCCGAGAGACTGGAACCCCAAAACATTCCAAGTTGACATCATTGAGAGACTTGCCGGCGGCTATGAAGACGGTTCCGTGGCTCTCCTTTGTGAGGCATCATGGCGCAAGGAGCCACTGAAGCTACCGAAGCGTTTTGTTGCCAAGCTCTTCGATCCCATGTTCTACCCCTATCAGTACCCCACGAGGTCCGGTCTTTGGAAGGAGACTGCGAGAGCCGACATGAACTTCTGCAGTGAGGCTGCAGCATACATCAAGCCTAGCGAAGAGAACTGCCATGGTCTTGGACATCTCGCGCCAGAGTTCTTCGGCGCCTACACAGCCAAACTGCGCTCGACCAATCCTAAGCTCAAAGGCTAAGCACGACACGTTGGTCTGGTCTTACTGGAGTATATCCCAGGAAAGACCTTGATGGACTACTGTTGGGTTGACGGCGAAGACATGCTGATACCGCACGAAAAGACCGAACCATTCGCATCCAGGGGACCCCGAAGCCTTTGTCGACTGAAGTTCGTCTGCAGGTGTTTTCTATGCTCCTCGTTGGCCTTGTCACTCAGCTCAAGGCCGGCGTGGAGCATCAATCTCTTCGCCCTGAGGATGTCCTGATCTTGGACGAACCGGAAATACGTGTCACTCTCATCGACTACCGAAAGTCCGTTGTTGACTCGAAACGTAAACAACCGAACAACTTCTACCGTCTCTACAGCAAGCCTGCCCCCCCCCCCCCCCCTTCCCCCTCAAACACCAAAAAAGGGGGAAGAAAAGAAAAGGGACCAGAGGCTCGATCCGCTCGCCATCTGCGCTTCGCGCTCGTTTTGCTGCTGATAAGCGTATTCGTACAGCTTCTGGATGTAGCACATGATGGTAGCCAAATGCTCCTCAGGGTTGCGAATCTTGGTGACGAGCATAATCCTACCCCGGGCCCTGGCGCCACTGGTCTGACGTGGATGACTTTTGAACCCACTCCGGGAAGTAAGCCAAGTAGACAATGTCATGGTTCCAGCAAGCGGCAAAGGGTACCATAAGCGCCAACGCGTATGCCACGAGCTGTAGATTGAGGGTTTTGAAGACTGGGTCGTCGGGGAACAGGATGGTGTTGGGCGGGAGGCCGGAGGTCTCCATGGCGCGATCAGAATCCCACAAGCCATCCCTGAAATCGAAGTTGGGGTCAATGGTGGGAACGAGTGTGGCGTTGATGAATAAGGAGCTGAGGTGCTCAGGGTCAAGGATAGTTCGGTCCTTGAACTCGATGAAGCCGATTGTCTCGAATAACTCGCGATATCTGGGGTCGTCGGCAGTAATCTTCCGAAAATCAGGCAGCTCCTCCTTGCAGAAAAAGAAGGTCAGATCAGGAATGAGAGGTTTCGGAATTTGCTCAACGAAGATGGTTCCTTTGTATGTCTGCAGGTTCGAGAAAGTGAAGTTGACATGGCGTTCTGATGATGTCCTGAGTTGATAGGGCCTAGGCGCATCTTGAGAAAGAAATGTGGACCGGTCGAGCAACTTCACGATCGGAGTTATCCCGTCCGTCCTGCTGTTGTACACCACACTATGCTCGTTCTCTTGAACCGCTGTAGGGTCAGGGGTCGGGAGAGCCAGTCCATTTAAGATGCCGGGATTGATCGTTATATTATATTGGAGAAATTCTTCGACACCCTCGAGCCATTGATCGAGTGAGATTGTGGAGACAAACAAAGGGGAGGGTCGCGTCCTCGGCCGACGCACTAACGTCGTGAAGCTTCTTCCTCTTGCCCGAAGAGAACGAATTCATCTGAAGTGGGTATTCGTTTCGATGGCCGGACAGGATCTGTTCCACGAGGGAATCTTCAGTGTGCGCAGAAGACTGCTGCACCATGGTCTACAGCCACAGGTTAATTCGAATCACTGGGGTACCGTTGGATTTCGTACTCACCACGAAATCGCGACCCAATTTAGAAGGGCCACGGGCTCTAATTATCCATCTGACGAAATAACCGGCGAAGAGGGTAGCGATGAGCTCCCATATCCTGCAAAGACGACGTGGGACGGTGAGATGGAGAACGAAGGACGTCGAGTGACGATGAGGAACGATGAGGGACGATTGGGTACAACCATGTATGAAAAGAAGGGTTATCGAGAGCCAGGGACAATGAGAGATACTGAAGCATATCACACGGGGAAGAGTATTAGGGATTCAAGTCTTTCTAGAACATGGGGACACAGCTTCTAAATGAGAGCATGACATAGACCCATCGAGCGTCGGGGACTTCCACATGCTCTTCTCCAGAAGAAGGAGTTGGACTGCGAACAATTTCCGAATGGAGGTGTCTGTTGCCATGATCAAGCATGGCACACGGGACGGACGTATTCGCCCGCTTGTGACCCATTGCTGGTCATGCCAACGCTGGCGGCAAACGCCGTATTGCGTCTATGCGGCTGCAATCTTAGCCCTGTTCCCCGTCAAAGACTAGGCGAGCGGCGCGGTTGCACTCTGGGTCTCGCGAACCTGCAGAGACTTGGATCACTACTAACATTCAGTGTTTGTTGGCCGGGGGGTTCTGGCGTTGAAGCTTGGACGAGCTTTGAGGCCCAGGATCGAGCATCAAGGTCGACCTAGATCATGACAATCGATGCTTGGCTGCATTCGAGGAAGGCTCTAGGGAAAGATGGTGTTTAATGACATCGAGGGAGCAAATCAGATGTATTAAAAGCTGTCAAGCTGTCGCTTCTGGTGAGTGCTTCCGGTGCCTCTCAAAACCAGCCGGCAATGAGCTGAATTTGATATGGCTGGCTCAGTGGTTTGGCGGACTCACCCAAGCCACGTTGAGCCTGACAGAAACACGTCGAGGTCCAGCATTACCTCACGTAATTTCTTCTTCAGCGGGACGTCTCGATCCGAGGTGGCCACTTCATCGGACAGGTTCACATTCCGCAGCGAAATGAACCGAGTGTTGGGCCCCGGGACGGAAGCGTGGAAGGCTCGGGGTTGGGGTGGCACAAGCCGGGAGATGCGGGTGTTTTAATCATCGGCAGTCCGAGCTTTTGGGATATCGCTTTGCAATAAATACATAGTCCAGTGTGGGAGCAGGGCGGTGTCAAGGATGCCCCCAGCTTCCCGGACTGTCGCGCGATCTGATGTTTGATCGACCATGAAGCGGTCTGTTTAGGCTCCGCCTCGCTGCCGTCTTTCCTGTTAGTGAAACCTGCGACAAGCACCTCCGGATATCCGCTTTAGCCTACCCTACCTGACCTGACCTTTCTTTCCGTCTTCGTCACTGGAGCTTGGTCACCATCTCACCCAGTTCTTCCACTTCCTGCAAGCCTCGCGGCATCCTGTTTGACTGTGACGATGGCTGCGCCAAATCAGCCGTTGGTCAGTCCTCTTACCAACTGCGTGAACACGCGGAGTGCTAATGAAGTAATCTGAGCAGGCGGCTGATGACTTCGACTCGGACTCGGTCATCTCGGAGGTGAAGCATCCCCGCAGTTTTCCCCTATTATAAGCCTGGCCTACGCGTCAAAGTTCCCACGACAAAAGAAGTCGATGAGTTAACGGAATCGGGAGAATGAAAGCCGCCATCTAGTTTGGAATCGATTCGTTCGAGCGTATTGCGATACCAGATCGAAAATGGAAGGACGTATCACTCCATGAGCTCAGGGAGTAGGTAACGGCCTCAGCATAACTATGTGTCTTTTTCTGACGCCAATCGACTTTTGCAGAGTACTCATTCCCGAACGATGAAAGGGAAGCGGAGCGACTTGGTATGTTTGGTCTGGTCCGATGCTGATGTGGGTGGCGCCTGGCAAGCTTTATTGATGTTCGCCGTGGCAGATTTGCAGCATCATGCGTGGATTGTGACGCTTCGGGGGAAGCTTTGCTTATGTCCCAAAGGCAATGGGCCTGCTGAGCGCGTGTTGGACTGCGGTACCGGGACGGGGATATGGGCGATGGAATATGGTGAGAGGTCATCTTTTTTTCCCCCATCGAGTTTGATTGACACGACTGACGGTTTTGCAGCGGATGCGCATCCCGAAGCCAAGGTTGTTTATTCCCCCCTCGCCTTTTCCTGTAACGTCTACTCAAAATCCAGATGCAGGTCATCGGAGTTGATCTGAGTCCCATGCAGCCGTCATGGTGAGCTCCGAGTTTGCTTGAACTCGTTTGATTTTTCGTTGATGTGATGCTACAGGGTCCCTCCTAACGTGTCTTTCGAATTGGATGATATCGAAAAGGAGTGGACGTGGTCGAAACCCTTCGACTTCATCTTCGGCAGGGTCTTGGCGGGCAGTATAAGCAATTATCAGGACTTTGTCAACAAGGCCTTCGCGTGAGCTCTCGAAGACCTTCCCCCTTGCTCTCTTTGGCCGTCCAGCTAACCACCCTCCCTCTCCGCACCAGAAATCTCGAACCAGGCGGCTACCTGGAAATGCAAGACTTTGCCCTCCCATACGGCTGCGACGACGGGACCCTTTCGCCGGACTCGCCTCTCCACCGGCTGTCCACCCTCTTCTGCGAAAGTACCGTCAAAGCGGGCCGCAGGATGGACGTCGCGCAGACTTACCAAGCCCTCATGCTCGAGGCGGGGTTCGAAGGCGTGACAGAGTACAAAAGCAAGTGGCCCATCAACCGATGGCCCAAGGACCCTCACTTCAAGGAGCTGGGGATGTGGACGCATGCGAACTTGGACACGGGGCTGGAGGGCCTGACGTTGGCTCTGTTCACGAGGTTTTTGGGATGGTCGAGCCAGGAGACGTTGGCGTTTTGCGCCGAGGTCAGGACTGCTCTGAAGGATCTGCGGACGCACGCTTACTTGCCCATGTGGGTTTCTCTCCTCGAAGGTTCGAAGTCGAGTGGTAGTTAGTCTTGCTGATGCGGCACAGATATGTTGTTTACGGACGGAAGCCGTCGGGGGCCGCCGCGGCGCAAGCGGGGCCCTCCGCATCCGGGTCACTATCGCCGGCGGGGATTCAGTAGAGTTGCTCTGGGAGGGAGAGAAGAGACGCCGTCATTGGCACTTTCCGTACGTTGAGCCTGGCAGTAACAGCAACATCCTCGGGAGGGCGGCAATTTCCGCAGAAGCTGATGATGCTGTGATTGTATCGAGAAGTGGGTTGTTGAGGGCGGCTTTTGCATGGACAACTGGGCAGGAAAAGATTCGGGAGCATATCCATACCCGGTTTTTTTGAGAAGGGTTTCTGCAACATATATCTTGGAAGGATATGATGCCCCCCCCCCCCCCCCCCCCGCCTGTTGCTGTCGTGCCTATTGTTGTTGATAAAAACGGCGATTGCTGGCTGGCCAACTCGTCTGCATCCCGTCAGTCGCGAGTCCCCGTCATTGCGTCTCAGTAGCATTCCGCGGACTAAAATCCGAACAAGCACAATTTCCGACCCGTTAATCCGTGTATAATTCCACAGTTTCAGCAAGTCAATACCATGCCAAAGTTCCATGCCGCTTACATAGCAAGCACCAGGCCCGAGGCCCGCAGACCCCCGAGGACCGCGTGCTCCCCAAGTCCCGAGGCACGACCCGGGGGGCGCTCGGGCCCCAGGTCTACCCCCCCTCCCCCCCTCCACTCCACCCGTCCACGTCCACGTCCAGTGTTTCCCGGGACTTCTGAGACTGAGACGTGGGGGCGGGGCAAAAACGAGCGGACACGGAACGCTGAAAACCCCGCAGACGGGCAGCGCCGGAAGGGTTAGGTCACCGCCGTTTTTGGCTATGGACACCCGGCGGGCGTTGACTGTCGCGCTTTGGGAAGGGGAAGGGGAAAGGGGGAGAGGGAGGGGAAGATATGTTGAAACTCTGCTGAACCATGTTTCGCTTTCGTTGTAAATCATTCCGGTTACTCGGCTTTGGATAAATACTGTAGTACTCGGGCAGTATTCGCGATACCTTGGGACAGATACCAAGCATTGAAAGGCCAGTCGACGGGTTAAAAAATCACCCGCAACGCAACGGCAACGGCACCGGCAACGGTAACGAGTCGGTAGAGTGTCATCGCGTGAGGATCACAGCGTGCGGCGACGCAGGCCCCTTGCCTTGCCTTGCCTTGCCTGACCTCACTTTATGACCCATACGCGACAGCCCACTCGGACTGCGGTGATTACGGAGCATTACATAAAGAGGGTCGGTCCACCCGGTTCTCCGGTTCTCGACTGATCGGGGAGCAGTCCCAGAGGAGCTCCGGTCGAGGGGCGTACTTAACTACCTACCGAGTCACGCAAGCTGCCGTCGTCCCTTGCACTTGAGAGCGATCCGCTGCGACTGCGATCGGACAAGAGACAGACAGACAGCCAGGATGACGGACAAAACCCCAGAGCTCCTGGATCTCACGATCGACAACATCACACCCAACACGATCCGCATCAACTCCCAAAGCCGTGATGCGCGCCTCAAGTACCTCATGGAGCGTCTTGTGACGCACCTGCACGACTTTGCGCGAGAGACGCGGCTGAGTACCGACGAGTGGATGAAGGCGCTCAACTTCCTCGTGGGATGCGGAAAGATCAGCACCGACGTCCGACATGTACGCCGGCATTCCCCCCTTCTTTGACAACCCTCCACAGAAAGAAGCAAAGCAAGCTGACCAGTCAGGAATTCATCCTTTTATCGGATATTCTTGGCCTTTCGCTGCTCGTCGACAGCATCAACCACCCGAAGCCGAGCGACTCGACCGAGGGCTCCGTACTGGGCCCTTTCCACACGCACGACGCACCAACACTGGAGAACGGTGCCAACATGTCGGGTGACCCAGAGGGCGAGCCGCTGTTGGTGATCTGCACCGTCAAGGACCGACAGGGGAACCCCGTGTCCGGCGTCAAGATTGACATCTGGGAGACGGACAGCAGTGGACACTACGACGTGCAGCACGAAGGGCGGTCCGAAGCGAGCGAGCGGTGCGTCATGGTGTCGGACGACGAGGGACGCTTCTGGTTCCAGGGTATCAAGCCCGTCAGCTACCCCATCCCGCACGACGGGCCCGTGGGGAAGCTGTTGGATTTGCTGGGACGGCACTGCTGGCGGCCCGCGCATCTGCACTTCATGTTCCAAAAGGAGGGCTGGGATCACTTGATCACGTAAGTTCCTCTTGACGCGCTGTGTGTAGGGGGGGAGGGGGGAGGAGAACTAGTCTCTGCCTGTTCACCGACGCGAAGCTGACGATGGCTTAAGTGCCCTCTATCTTCGAGGAGACCCATACGAGAAGTCGGACGCCGTTTTTGGAGTCAAGAAGAGCCTGGTTGTAGATCTGGACAAGGTAGACGAGGCGACCGCGGAGCAGTACCAGGTCAAGGAGGGTAGCTGGCTTCTGAAACAAGACTTCGTGCTGGTGACGGAGAAGGAGGCGGAGGAGCTGCGGGATCGGAATGCAGTCGAGGCGTTGGGCAAGTTGGGGCTGACGCATTTGAAGCTCGTGGATCATCTCCCTGTGCCGGAGCTGGACTGATGCTTGGGGGTAGGTTTTTGGCAGGGAATACATAGTATGCCGCGGCTATGTCATGATTCGTTTGCTCAGGTCTGAACAGCTCGACAATGGTGAACATCAGATTGCTGGATTGTTGCACGGTCCAGATCGTGGCTTCATCGGGGCTGATCCAGGGACTAGATGTCGGCGCCCGGATGCGGCATGTGGGATGCGGCATGACCCAGGCGTCGACAGCCCAGGCCGGCTCGCCGCAGGTGGAGGATGCCGAGATGGTTTGGTTCATTAGTACGGGATGCAAAGGGGAAACATGATGGGGACTGAAGTGGTCTCTCTTGTCCGGTGAAAACCCCGTTGCCCTTTGCTACCTTGAAACGAGGCACAATGCATCAAGTTCGGTACGGGATGGTGTTTGTTCCCTCGTCAGATGCTTCTTGTGTCTCATTCCCAAGGCTTGCGCGAGGTAAAGGTAAGGTAAGGTAGCGAAGGATGACGGGATGTTTGGCGGGGGTGTACACGAAGGCTCTGGCGGCGGTTGGAGAGTGCATGTTCGAGAACGCCGAGATACGCAGGGAAGCATTTTTACTGCTTTATGCGGGACTGCTGGTTGGTATCGTCGTTGCTTGTCCAGACAGAACACTAGACCGCAATTCGGAACGGACGATTCCTTCTTGCCAGACTGTGGATGAGTGAGGTAACGTCAAGCTGGGAGAAAAAGGGCCAGCCACAACTGGTTTGGGATGGGAGGGCAGGGCAGGGACCGTGCCGGTGTGTTACAGCCACTGCACCGCACCGGCTGTGATGATTTTATGCAGTAAGCTAAGGTAGCTAGTTACCTAGTTACCTTGTCCCTTTATATGTAGTAGACTTACACTAGACTCGGACTGGTCGAGTGGTTGGATCATTGGCACGAGTTGGGAGCGACCAATAACCTTGGGATGATGGCCGAACTAAGTGTGACTGATGTTGGCGACGAACTGCGGATGAGGTGGGGTGTGATGTGAGTTGCGGGGGCATGGATGAATGATTGAATGAGTGAGAGAACGAGTGACTGGTTGACTGCGGTGACTACGGTGAGGTGAGCTGAGACTGCTGAGTTGGGATTGGGATTGGTGGTGGTGAAGCTGGTGGACCCTCCAGCCCGGCTCTCTCCGGATAGGATTAGCTGATAGCCATATCGTGCTTATCTGCCAATCACCTCCATGCCTTCCTCCACTTGCTCTTTCTCATTGAGCGAGGTGCCTTCGCCATAATCGTCGGGCGTAAAGTTCCGCTCCAACCTATCTAGACCTGCTGGGCCTCCAGTATACAAGTCGAGAACATTAATTAGATACAAAACCTTTACTTTAATAACAATTAAGGTACTTATAGTTAGTAGTAAATTAGATGAGGGGGGTATACACTACTATCTATATAGTTACTATAGCTACTTAAATTATTTGACTATAGGAGATTATATAAACTCTTTTAATACTATATAATATAAACTTAGCTAATTAGTATATAATTGTAAGTAGAGTAGTAATAAGTAAGTATTATATAATTATAGGTAGTTATATATCAAAACTATTGAGAGATCTTATTATTAAGAAAGAATATTACCTACTTATTATTATTATTTTCTATTACCTAATTATCTTTATTTTTACTAAAGCTATCAAAGATCTTTTATTATTACTACTATTACCTTATAGTAGTTGAAGCTAGCTTAAAATTAATTTACTCTATATAGCTACTTCTATACAGTTTCTATACTTAATACTAGAGATATTATAATACTGTTACTAAGTTAGTATATAATAGCTTATCTTAAGTATTAGCTATTAGGATACTAACTATCTTAATAACTAGTAGAGAGTAGCGCTTAATTTATACCTTATTATTATAGCAGTAAGCTTTAAATATATTAAGGGCTAGACCTAAGTCTATATAATAAGAAGTAGTATAATACTATCTATTTAAAGCTAAAGAAGAAAAGAGAGAGTTTTCTACTTTAGTATAATTATACTAGGGTTGTAGGGAGCTGCTACGTAGCTACTAGATAGGCGCTAAGGGCGGTAAATCTAGGCAGAAGCCTAGATAATTCTAACTAGGCGTAGCCTATAATAGGGCGGGCCCCTATAAAGTAGCGTAGTGCTGTAAATAGTAATACTTAGCCTCTAGTATATATATACGCGCAGTAGTACTACTAATCAGGCTATATATATGAGAAAAGTATATAATAATAAGTTATATACTTATTACTTAGCTGCACTTAAGTATAGAATATATTTGCCTACTAAAATAACTATAGTATAGCTTATATAGTATGGTATAGCTTATAATAGATTTATACTATATTAGTTTGTAGAGTATACTTAGAATATATTCAGAATATATCTGAAATTTATCTAAAATTTACTTAGAACATACTTAGAGTATATTTAGATTAATAAGTTAGAAGAGTATATATATATATATATTAAAGAGAAAGACTTGAATTAAAAATACTAAGAAGGCACTTCTAGGTGCTGCGCACAATACTAGCATTTGGTCGACATAAAGTCGGCATAAGGTCGGCTTACTCCCCCGATCTAGTATAGCGCGTGCGGCGCGCCTGCCTATAACGGTATAGCTAGGTGGAGGGGGTAAAGATGAGTTTTTGCGGAGGGGTAAGGTGAGGTGTAAACCGCTTTGATTGCCCCTCGCTCGTCACCCGTGCCTTCTAGCTGCGCCCCCTCCCAGTGAGTACCTTACACCATGTAATTTAGTAGGTAGGTACCTAAGGTATCCAAGACGCCTCTCCATTCAGGTGCACCCCCTGACCACGTCCTCTCCCTGAACCCGACCGAGTCCGTCATTTCTCCCAACATCAGTCATAGGTAGATCGGCAGACCAGCCCAGTCCACCCCCCATAAATTTTCCGACGTACAAAACCCAGCAACCTTCGTCGACTCTTCACACTTCGCCACCTTCTTGTCAAATATAACACCATCCAAGTCTCCCCCCTCGGCTCCGGCTTCAGCTCCCACAAGGACAACCAGAGACACTCGCGCAGTTCAGTCACCTCACAAGACTCCACTCACCACTACACGCCCGTCGCAGCGAGACCGCTTACCGTAAGCCGTCTGTCGCTGATCCCCCGTCCCATCACCAAAACCCCTTTCCCAAAGTCACCCCCGAACAGACGAGTTTATGTCAATTGAAAATCTCAAGACCTACGGTACGTTCTCTTCCTCAACATTCTGGCATCGTCTCTGCTTGCTGCCATCGCCATGATGCGAACCTGGTATCCACATCACGACTCCCGGACACGTCGCCCGTCCTTGACCGCCACGTCTCAAGACCCCTATCCGCTGACATTGTTCCTTGCCTAGACCCCTTCGCCGAAGCCGACGAAGATACCGGAGAGACCAAACAGGCACAAAATTATATCCACATACGAATCCAACGTACGTCGTCTTCATCACCAACTGCAACCGACACGCAAATCCCTCACGTGCCGCGACTCGAGGAGGGCTGTGCGCCGAGTGCCGCAACGCTTCAGAAGAACAACGCGCTAACAGATCAAACCACAGAGCGTAATGGACGAAAGACTTTGACCACCGTTCAGGGTCTTCCAAAGAAATTCGACCAGAAGAAGATTCTAAAGGTCATCAAGAAGCAGTTCGGTGTGTTACCCCACTCCCCGCATTGAAAGCAATGTCAGACCGCTAACCCGTTCCCAGCTTGCAATGGCACCATCGTAGCAGACAGCGAGATGGGCGAGGTCATCCAGCTCCAGGGTGACCAGCGCAAGGTTGTCCAGGAATTCCTTGTCAATAAGAAGGAGGGCCTCGGGCTGGATACCAAGACCATTAAGGTCCACGGCTTCTAAGCCCGCCGCAGGTCGCCGCCGCTCCCGCACAATCACCAGAGATGCTACATCTGGCTGATTGACGTCCGGGTTTGAGGAGGCTTCAGGCATGAAATGACCTGTCGCCCTCCCCCGCCGCTCAGTGTCGGCGCCCGATTCGACGTTGTAGGACGGTATACCTCGCACCGACGGAAGATGTTATCGGTTCGATGGTTTAGGGCGACTTGCGTCTTCCCGACGCGATGATGAGATAGTCTATCCTCGAGGACGTGCCGTGCTGTCATTAACGGTTGGGCAGTCCATGGATGGTAGTTTTACGAAATGTCATTAGTCACGCTTTACTTACGCACACAGTTGAGACGGTGATGCTTTTTCTCCAAATTTTCTTGTTTCCCCTCAACGCGGCGGTAAGCCCGGATGACTCCTTTGCAGCGTCATTTGGAGGTTCTGGTTCCAGAAGCCTACGAAGCTTAGATAACGTTGCGTATGCGTGCATGTTAATGAAACACTACGTGCCAGCTCGTGACTCGCAGCAAACCTTGCCGGAGCCTTCGATGTGGATTTAGTCGTTGCACGTATTATGTGATCAGGATCCAACAGCAGTAGCAGCACCATCTAGCATTACGATAAAGTAATGCGGCGTAATTATTCCTTGCTCGTGGGTATCTGTGTTCTCAAAGCATTCCATACAAAAAAGACCAAGCATCCAAACATCGCCGGGGTCACGATGTCTACGCAGTTATTGCCTAACGCGCGATGGGCTATTCTTCTTCTTGCACCCCGGTCACACAGCTCGATTCACCTGCTGCCGTCCCTTCTGCATAATTCGCGTGGCCTGGTGGCATCTACAGCTCCGTATGCGACGCTGAAGAATTCAAGGACGCGGGTAGCACTGCGTCGCCCGCCACACGCTGGATGATCTCCAACAGCAACCTCGCAAGCGACTCGAACGGCTTCTCGGGGTAATCCGAGCCGTTGTAGTGCAAGTGCGCGAGCAAAGAGACCATGCTGATGAAGCTTGCTATGGAGAATATGTTGATCGAGGTGGACGTCTCTTTCTCGATGTTTATGCTCCGTTGGGTTATATGGTACGCTATCGTAAGGGTCTGTTTGAACGGGTTAGGAGTCTGGCCTGCAGCAGATAACACGCAGGGAAGGGGTGGGGGGAGGGGATCATGCTGGGCTTACCGTAGCAATGGTAACCCATCCTGGTAGTAGTAACCTGGGATCCTCGAAGCCGCCCGAGAAAGTGAGGATGCGCTCCGTGAGGAAGGCGTTTGTGATGCTCATCGTCAGGAGCCGGATTATCGTCGCCGAGGGCGTGTAGTTAATGAGCCTGTGACGTTGAGCCTCTGTTGCTTCAGCCGCGAGGGGCTCCGTGGAACACGTACCACCGAGACATTAAGCAGTCGATGAAGAAGAACGACAGGTAGGCCGACGCGCCGCACTGGTGGTGGTTTCTCGTCAGCCACGGTTTCTCGCATCACGGCTCGGCGAGTTGAGTATACTGACCCACATCAGCCCCAGCGACATCTCCGTCCACGGGAACGGTATCTCGGGGTGTCCGGGAGGCCAATTGCTCGGTGGACACGCCCCTGCCCCTCCTCCTCCTCCTCCTCCTACTCCTCCAACTCCCACTCCGAGACTGCTCAGCCCCGTCGCAGCCGCATTTCCCAGGGCCGCGGAGGCGAGGTTCGCGGCAGCCTTCTTGCCGCCGGGGACGGCGACGGGGATGATTTGCACGAGGAGCGTGAGCGCGGGCTGCAGGGCCCAGAATATGGCGGGGAATACGGAGAGGAGACGACAGGCGAAGAGCCACGGGCGCCACGGCTTCGGGACGTTGAGGACGACGGCGATGCGGGGCTCGAGGAGGGAGGAGGCGACGAGGTCTGGGTTGTAGGGCGGCGAGAGGGCGGACGCGTCCGGGGACGACGACGACGAAGGCGAAGAGCCGTTGTGGTTGTGGTTGTGGTTGTGGTTGTTGTAGTAGTGGTGGTTCGAGGAGGAGGAGGAGGAGGAGGGGCGTCGGGGGCCGGGAGGGGCCATCTAGGTGCGTTTTGAGGCGGCGGGGACGGCGGCCATTGAGGGGAGTTAGTGGAATCGGGTTGTAGGCTCGTCAAGGCATAGGGAAGGGAGACGGAGGTCGACGTCGTTTTTGCGGGAGGTTGGCTGGAGCGAGGTCGTCGTTGACAAGAGTCGGGGTGTTTGGAGGACGCGAGATACGAGCGGTGAAAGGTAGTGTAACCTCTTAGGGTAGGTAATTGGGTAGGAAGGTAGGTATCCGGGTGGACGAGAAGAAGTGCGTTGGGCAATTATTTTTTTATATCTTTTTTTAGATTTTTTTGGTCCGTCCTCTTGCGGCCCAGAGATGGGCGACGTGGACGGAGGGGAAGAAAATAAGATCAGGGTGTTCGTCAGGTTTGGAGATGAACCCTGGACGGGGGAGGATGGGGGCAGCGTGTCCGCAATTGCGTCGAGGTTTCAGTTGGCGGAAATAAGTGCAGGCAGGGCAGCCTCCCCCAGAAGACCGGCGGGCGTGTGTGTGTGTGTGCGCGTGCCGTGGGGGTTGTGGAATGTGTCACTGGCTTCCCGGTGTCACCTTGGGATCCGCATCACCTTTCTGCATTTGGATCATATCCATTCCATTATTCATTAGGTTTATGTTCTGTCACTTGTGTTCTTTCGGGTGGTGTTTCATACACCTTGTGGAAGAAGTGCTTGGAAAGTAAGGTAGTGACTGGCTTTGAGAGGACTTATAGGTTAGGGTTGTGATTACTCAGTATCCTGATAACTACACATGTACACGATGCTCGGGGAGGACAAGGTGAACGGTGTACGCTAGGTACCGTAGAGACTGACAAGATAAGACAGAGAGAGAGCCAGACAGGTCTCCCTGCGCACGAGTGCCCAACCTCCCTCACCCACGTAAGCAACCGGCCGAAAGATAACCTCGAACGACCATAGCGAGAAGGAGAGGCTGATTGAAGTCCACGGGGTTGTCTTTGGAACGCACACCGGGCCTGTGGTATGCCGTCCCCCTTCCACTTGTAAGTAACACAAGCTGTGGCTGTGGCCGACTTGTCCGCAACGAGTCAACGACGCAGCATCGGCTGCCGGGGCGTAGCTCTCAACGCAGCTTACTTGACACACACACATACACACACATGAATCATAAAGCTGTCAGCCATTTACAATGCTCTCTGCGAAGGTCAAGGTCCCTGAAGCAATTAACAAATACCATCATCACCAGCTGCCAGCAGGATCCTCGAGCTGACCCGCCCTTGGGACCCTGTCCGGCGTTCCTTACGTTGGCGGCGGATCCCAAACCCACACAGCCCATGTCGTCGTCGTTCGATGTGGAAGGCAAGAGAGAGAAAAGCAAGACGTGGCGTCCCACAAAAGACATGATGATTAGCGTGGCCCTGATTGGCGTCAGCCACAACAAGTACCTTATCCAAGCTGTATAAGCCTACCTTACAAGGTAGGTAGGTACCTTATCAAGCCCAGGATTCTCAGCTGCACTTCAGCCACAGCCGCAACGACGTCGGCGGCCGGCGCTCCATCCTTTGGGGAGAAAAAAAAAAAGAAAAAAAAAAAAAAACGGTCCGGAAGCTTGGACCAACCCATTTCTTCCAACCCGACTCAGATTTCTGACGATAGTCCCGCCGGGCGTTTATGAACCAGGCCATACACTACCCCTCCTCGCGACCTCGGGCGCCCTCGAACGTATACCCCTCCGCCGCAGGCCTCGAAGAATTCCAAAACACGGAAGAGCCCTCCGAACGGAAGCGAACCATGTACCGCTCCGCGAGGCCGCTGTTCGGCCTGGGCCTGGGCAGATCAGCAGCAGCCAAGCGCCGCCCTCAGACTCTCGCCCGGGTCGCGTTCCCACCGACGACGACGACGACGGCCGGGAGGATACCGGTCGCCGTTGTCCCCGCGAGGAGCTACTCCAATGCTCCGGACGCAGACATGCGCCTCAACGCGCGCTTACAGAAACAATATGCGGCCAAATCCGATAAGGGATACTCGGCCAAGGACATGGAGGCGGCGCAGCTGCAGCAAATGTCGCAAATCCTGCTCCCCGGTATGTGCTGAGCGCTCGCCACAACAGCACGTCTGCGAGGATTCATGCTACGAGAAGAGAAAATTGCGGGCGACGGAAAGCGCTCATCGACAGCTACTAACGCTCTGTCGACAGGCACCTTCATCCACCTCCCCTTCTCCCAGCTCGACAAATCCCCCGGGCCCCTCCTGAAATACCTCCTCAGCCGCTACAAACAACACATCAAAGACCTCGCGACCATCGTCGGTCTGAAGTTCCGGTCCATGCCCTCGTTCTGGGCCCGTCCGGCCCTCAAAGTCCACCGCAGCCAGATCGTCCCGACCGCCAAGGCGCTACACCACCGCATGAACCAGGCCCTCGCGTCCGGCGACAAGGACACCCTCCGCGAGATCTGCACCCCGCGCCTCTACGACACCCTCAGCTCCGTCATCTCCCGCCGCAAGGCCAACCAGACCATCACCTGGGAGCTGATCAAGCACGACAGGTCCCCCAAGGTCATCAGCCACCGCGTCGCGCCCCTGCCGCCCCTCGGCAAGTCGCCCATCTTGCAGCAGGCCGTCGTCGCCATCAGCAGCGAGCAGAAGCTGGGCAAGGTCGACAAGAAGACGGGGAAGCCCGTCAAAGGCAGCACGATCCAGAAGCAGACCGAGTATTTTGTCATTATGCGTCAGATCCACCCCAAGACGTACGAGCAGAAGAAGTGGCAGATTTGGGGGAGCACGAAGCCGATGACGGCGGAGGCCTGGGAGTTGGAAGAAAAGGGCTTGAGGCAGATGGAGCGGCAAGACTTTGCCAGGAGAAGAGGAGTTAAGCTATGAAGACCGGGGCGGGGGGGGGGAAGCACTTGGCTTGTGGCGGATGTGTATTAGGAGCCAAAAAAAAAACATGTAATGAGTGTATTATATGTGTCTGATTATCTGGCTATAGAATGAGCCTTGGTTTTGCATAGGAGCAAGAAAAGTAGACTCTCCAACCCCCCCCCCCCCCCCCCCCCAAAACACACAGAAGTAAAAACTCCCCCTACTCCAGACTTCCTTCCCCTTTGCTGTTATTGTTGTTGGTGATGTTTGGTGTCGAGATGACTGTCGCCAAGGACAACAGAGTCGACGATCAACGGTAAAAGCTCAGAAGAACTTGCCAGCAGGCTTGTCGGTTTCGACATCAGAAGTGACGTCAGCGTCCTCGTCGCGGTCGACAGCAGCACGCGGGATTCCCTCGGGCTCAGAGGTGAAACCAGGGCCGACGGGGCGATCGAGCGCGTCGAAACGGCGGCCGCTCTTCCTGGCCGCGACGTACTGGAAACCCAGTCTGAGGGCCAACGCACCGAAGCCCCAGAGGAAACTCCCCACGGGCGCGGCGACGAAGGCCCCGAAGACGCTCCAGTCGTTGGCGTACAGACCCTCGGAGATGATGAGCAGGTCGCCCGCCTTCCGGACGTCGCCGTCGTAGTAGACGACACCGAAGATGAAGACGGTCAGGACGCCGCCCAGGCCGCCGACGACGACCTCGAAGCCGCGCCACCAGTAGAACCTGTCGACCAGGCCGAAGACGAGGACGGGAATCACGGAGGCGGAGATCAGGTCCGAGACGAGGTAGATCTGGAGCACCGAGGGGGCTTTGAGGGCGATGACGACGGTGGGGACGATGATGAGCACGACGCCGAGGCGGATCCACCAGATGTTGAGGCGGTTGCGGAAGAGGTCGTTGGAGGCGGACGAGACCATGGCGGACTGGAGGCTGTCGAAGGCCGCCGTGCTGAGGGTGCAGACCATGACGAGGACGAGGCCGACGACCCAGGCGGGGAGTTGCTGGAGGAGGAGGAAGAAGGCGACGGAGCCGCTCTCGGAGATCTGGTCGAGGGGCAGAGCGCCGGACCAGGCCGCGACGAGGCCGGTGACGCCGACCATGGTGAGGACGCAGAGGATGACGACGACGGCGACGGAGACGCCGACGCGGAGGTCCTTGTCGGTCTTTGAGGCGAACGTGCGCAGCCAGAAACCGGAGAGGAAGAAGTCGTTGGTGAGGATGCAGACGGGCAGGATGTAGAGGAGTTGCCAGCCCAGGAGGGTGGGCTTGAGGAGGCCCGAGGTGTCGATGAGGGAGGTGTCGATCTCGGTCTTGACGCCCATTGTGATTGCGACGACGATGATCAGGCAGATGACCATGACGCCCTGCAGGGTGTCTGTCACGAAGGAGATGCGGAAGCCACCGATGGCTACACGAGGTTAGATTAAAGTGTGTGTTTGCCTAGCAAAGAAGGGGGGGGGGGGGCGCACGCACAGGTGTAGATGGTGGTGATGACGCACTGAACAATCATGACGGGGAGACCGTCCAAGTTCGTCAGGGCATTCACGACCTGCCCGATGGCAGACAGCTCGGCGGTCATGTACAAGAAGAGCGTGACGAGGGTCATGAAGCTGAGGTAGAGCATGGCGATCGTGCCATAGCGCTGCCGAGTCCACGCCGTCAGGACGAAGCCCTCGGGCGTCTTGCGCCGGATGATGGGGCCCAGGACCGCGAAGATGAGCAGCGGGAGGGACGAAGCCAGCGCATAGACGATGACGCCCTGGATTCCCGTGATGGTGGCGAGCTCGGGGTAGGAGAAGAGGATACCGGAGCCGAGAGCTGGGGTGGTCAGTATTCCACGGACACACACGCGAAGGCGGGAGAGGGGGAGAAGGGGGGGGGGGGGGGGGGGGGGAGATATCGGAGCGGCAGCACGTTTCCCACGCAAGCATTAACTTGATCGAGTAATTACGGTGCAATCTCAGCTTCATTTCCGCAGGGAGGGCATCTCCTCTGGGTGGGTGTTTCGCACCCAGAGGGTGGATGCGGCCGCCGGCTGCTTCAAATCCGCGCCCGTAGTGAGCCGCATCCTCGGCGTCCCTATCCCGGTCCGTCTTCCCGAAGGGACGTTGTTTCCGTTCACTCACTTCCGGAGCCGAATTGAAGGTGTGAAGGCGAAAACAGCAGCCCCGTCAGACGGACCGAGAAAAGGGGGGGAGCGCCCGAGGAGAAGTTGTTGAGCTTTGGGTTCACGAACCTGCCTGTCAGTTTCGTCGGATGTTGTACCCTGATCTCGTAGTCTCGTGATACTCTGATGGCCATGAGAGAGAGGTGCGGTTCCCCCCTCTCATGTCAAGTTTGTCGGTTTGCGCATTGCTTCCTGTAGTGGTTTGTCGTCGTGACGCTTGTGCCGTTCTGCCGCTCTTTTTTCTTTTCCCCCGCAAAGAGCAAATTTCGGGCCGGAGAAGCGCTGTCGCGTCTTCTTCACTCACCAGAGGCGATGAAGTTGAGGGCCAGGGGGAAGGCTGTTGGGGGGGAAGGGGGTGGCGTGTTAGTTGATGATCATCCAGAGGAGGGGGGGGGGGCTGAGAGAGTATCGAGAGGGGGGCGATGCGATGAGAGGAGCGATGAGGGCTCCTTCAATCGAACTTGTTGCCGCGGAAGGGGGAAATGGAAATGCCTGACCCGTTTGAGTCCTGTTGCCAGCCAGGAACTCTCCCTTGGACTGGTTGCGGAACTTCCACGCAATGGCAGTTCCGGTGATTCTGCTCAAAAAGTCAGTGGCCACTCACCGGTCGCAAGATTGGGGATTTTCCGAGATGACGAGATGGTCATGTTGAGAGTTCGTACAGGAAGAGTCCATAAGTGACGTAAATGACGGCATTGGACGCCGCGGACGATGGTTGTCCCATGATGGCTGTCTGTGCTTTTGAGCTGTCGTTTTTGAGTCTCGAGAGGGTTGTCGTCGAATTGACCACGGTGGAAATCTTGACGCTGATGAAAAGAGAGAAAGAAAGGCGGGTTCGATGCTGTCGCAAGCGAGAAGAATGCGTGACAGAAGTCCAAGGTCGACGACCGTGGCGTGAGAGAGATTTGCGCCGGGCGAGAAAAATTAGATCCTTGCAATCGACCGTGAAGAAAACGTCTAACCATCGGCCCAGCAGCTGATCAGCTCGGAGAGGCGTGATTTGACGGCTTGTCATGGCCATCCTTGATTATTAATAATTAGTTAATGGTCTGCTAAAAGAGTGGATATAACCTATTTACGTGGGGACGGATGGTGGGGAATTGCGCCGTCTTCTGAAGCTCTTAGCGAGGGACCGGTCAGTCGAACAAGTCTCTGTTGCTACATATATCCAACAATTCGACAAAGGATTCCACTGAAGCTTTGTTCCGGCCTGGCGGGGACAGGGAGACTGAGGCCGTTGGAGTTGGCAAACGAAGCATTCGATTCTTAACGCGCGCTTGAGTAAATCAGCAGCGATATGACTTGGCTCGAATGCACTGGTTGAGACCCCTGTTTGGGGCAACGAGTGTCCAGACCCGTGGGCCTTCAATTCCTTACGACTCATCTGCAATTGTAGCTTGAAGGACGTTTCTTTCTTTCTCTGTGATGAAATTGGCTCCAATTTGCTCTTGCATGTCCGACCTCAGAGTGAGTTCTGGACGCTTGTCTCGAAATCCTCTGGCTCTCTCCCCAAAAGCTCCTTCCACAGCGAAGAGACGTTGGCCGCCGTACCCTTCCGAAACGCCTCAATTACGGTATTTCAGACCTCGAAGTCAAAACCCACGATACGTCAGGTTCAGCGAAATTTGGGATGGAGCCGCATATTCGTCATCGGAAACCTGCGTAATCCGTACCAGAGAATTTGCGACCTCTCCGAGGATTTTGATCGTAATCCAACAACTTGAGAGTCTGGTTTCCCTGTCTTACCCGCGCGATAAGAACTCTTCTGACATTCGCACGAATCACGAAACGAGTTCTGCAGTGCCCTCTCCGAGTTCCTCTCGCTTGAACCATGCCAATGCCGGGTCTTGAGCCGTCATGAATCATCTTGATCTCGGCACTCAGTCGCGTAGCATCCAAGAAGGCAATGTAAAGGGGAGAAGACTCTATGTACATCCCCTCGCGATGATGATGATGTAGTCAAACCCAGGTGCGCTTTTCGGCGATCCTCGAGATACTTCTCAGTGTCGAGAATGCGGTTGCGTGACGCGAGCTACACGCGACTCGACCGGAGTCGTAATGGGTCACGTCGGCTTTGTTTAGCTACCTTGGAATATCTTGTCAAGCCGTTATCACCATCAAAATTCTCTCGGGTAGTTAGATTCACTTTGATCATCGTCTCAGCCAGGGACTGGTTGCGCAACCAGTGGGTTGAGAGCCTTGCAGCTGCCGCAAGGCACGGAATCGGAGTGACATGTCGCTAGCGATCAAGAAAGGGCAAAACAGGCTCGTTGACCTCTTCTCACACAAAGCCCGTTCTGGATTTGCTGCCAATCTTTCCGAACGGAGATGTCGGCCCACAGGTGCCCACGGAGCGATTACCATCGCCGCCCGAATCGTCGGACCCGTAGGTGGGGCCGGGTGCAGCCTGTGATACCGGAGGGCACCCCGAACCCAACCCCACAAAACCTGTCGGCTTGCCGTGACGCAACCCGAGGCCGAAATTCGACAATCCAAACATCGAAATCTCCTCAAGCAAGATGATGGTGCATGCGCAGTAAACTCGACCCCTTCCAGGAACTCAAGGGCACCCGGACGAGCGCCGCGTCCCAGGCCCAGGAAGCATTGCGCCAGAGCCCCACCGGATTGCATTCCTCTAGCTACGCCGCCTCTCGTCAGCTGTGTTTCGGCTGGCATGCTCTCGCATCGGTCATCACCGCTGTTGCGGATCCCGGTTTCGTGCCAATCCTGTCTCACCACCAGCTCTTCCACGAGCGATCTAGCATCGAGCTCTGCCGGTGCCCGCGGAGATGCCTCCCGCCACAAGAGGTCGGTATGCAGATTGCTTACGCCGGGAGAGGAGCCACGCTACGGCGGCATGGACGAAATGAAAGCTCCGTCATGGGACGACCGTCCGGCTTCCTGACCCCGCAACGGTTGCGAGCCTTAGCATGACAGGGCAACCTCCGGTGCCCTCGATGTCTCTGGATTCGAGACCTCACATTCCTCAGCAGATGGTGGAACGCAACTGCCATAGAAACCTCGGGACGATGCCGCCACTCCGCCAACAAGCGTGACGCCTTGAACTGAAGCATCGCCATCTTTCCAGAAGAATCCTATTCAAGTCACACCACGCATCGGAAGTTCGGTTTTGCCAAGACAGACGCACTGGCTCGATTGGGTCGATTCAACCGACCACGTACACACTTTTGTTAACTGCTAAAGTACACTTTTGTTGAAGTTCCCGCTTCCAATGACTCCAGTTTCCAGAAAAACAATCAGACCTTGGGGAAGTTAACCCACGAAAGAAATGTGCAAACAGACTCCATGTAAGGAACCAAAAATCAAATGGGTATATGGTGAGCCGCTCCCAGATGCTCTAGTAAGCCGAAGATGCCGCAGCTGCACGATCCCAAACCGCGTTATCCCAACGCCCCGTCGCGAGAAAGACTCCGTCTCGCCTATGAAGCCGCCGACGCCGTTGTGCGGCGTTTCGTGAAAGAGGTCCTGCTGCCGTCCCCCGGCAGATGTCGTCGTCGGCACGTGTGCCTGGGAAACCAATTGGAAATCGTCGTTGTTGCTGGTCTTGTATGCCGTCAAAATGACGGCTCACTATTCCCGGTTGGGGTCGGATTTGGTCCGATCGATCATGTGCTCCCAGGGCACCTCGGTCTTGACGCCCTTCTTCATGCAACTCTTGCAGACAGAGGCATCGTAGTCGACCTGGGTCACGACAACCTTGCAACGCTTCTGGGTCTGGCTGTAGCGGTAGCACCACTCAGAGGCGCCGGTGAAGTGGTGCCCGCAGGCGTAGTTGCGGCGGTACCACTCGCACATGTTGTCTGGTTCTTTGGGGAGGGAAGGCGAGTTGGGTCTTGTTTGCGGTACGGCAACGGCGGGGCAAAAGCGTAAGCTTCTGTCAAGTATCAGTCTTCGATATCTCTAATAGAAACACACACACACACACACACACGCGCAAATCGTCGCCACGTACCGTTTGTGTGAAGTCGATTTAGACTGAAAAGAGGAGACTTGGCATGACAAGTCGGTCAAGGCGAGTGCAAGGGGCGACAGATACCGGTGAGCGAAGATAGCCTGTCAGGAGACGTCCCGAGGTGCTGGTTCGACGAGCGGGTATATGTAAGATCTTAAGCTCAAGTCGCTGCAGGCGGCTCCTTACGATGGACCAGAGGCAAACTGTGTGTGTCTCCGTATCGCGACGGACCACGACGGAAATCACCCTTTCCTCCCCGGGTCCTCTCTCTCTGTGGGAGACAGTTGGCGGGCGCTGGACCTAGCCAGGGGAGGGGGGGGGCGTGTGGGTTGACCATCGGAATGGTTTCTTTTGGAGGGTAAGAAGTGTGTCGTTTTCTTGTATTGCGTATGGATGACCAAATTATTATCAAGGGAAGAGAGGTGATCTTTGGTTAGGCCCTGTCTCAAAGCAAAAGAAAAGGGAAAGATAATTACCATTTCCATCTGGCGGTGAACGTCTATCAAAAGAAATCCGTGTTGCCCAGTGCCAGGCTCGTTGACTTCTCCGGTGTGCCTGCTTTTTCGGCCGTGAACATCGCTCATCGTAGGTCACTGAGGGACCTGGGTTGGTATGGAATGAATGAGTCGAGGCAGAGAGGAGGTAGGTACCCGGTGGCCACCCCTCCCCCTCTCGACCCCAGGCAGATAGATAGTATGGCCCTTTGCTAAGTGGCTTGGGGCGGGGGGGGGGGGGGGGGGGGAGGGTTTCGTGGAAAAAGAAAGCATCTCATGCTCATGAGTGACGCTCGGAGGGGAATGCGAATGGACCGTGGACCCAGTCTGGCCAGCCTTGATGGTCCAGTCTCGCACACCTCTCCATGGCTATCCCACTCGGGATATGGCGATCCCAGCGAACGTCTGCCAGACTTGCGGTGACGCTGCGACGAGGTCTCTTGACCGGGGAAGATTGTCGAGCAGATTTCGGGACGAGCATTTCGGCCGAAAAATGATTGCTTTGCCGCGTGGGAATATCCCCGAGAGATGATCAGCCCCCCCCCCGGGACTAGAAGATCGAGCAGCGAGATGAAGGGATGATGGGCGTTTTCGCTTGCGCAAGCCGGGCGTCGTTTTTCCACAGCTCCCGTCCATCTCAATGAATCGAACAGAGTCGCGGTGCAGACAAATCCCGGTTCGGAATCCTTGCATAGCGCTGTCATGCGGCGGATTTTGTGAGATATGATAGCGTTCCGCAGATGGGTTCCGCACGATTGGGGCGATCGCCCGAGTATCCCACCCCGGTCTCCCTCAAAGCCGGACAAGCAATTGGACAGAGAGAGAGAGAGAGAGAGAGAGAGAGGGAGAGAGAGCTCTGGTGAATTCGAAAACTTTTTTTTCTTCCCCCGCCCCGTGTGCTCTGCCAAATATGTGTCCACAGAGACGGGGGGCGGCATACATAAGAAAGCGTCCCGTGGCAACAATAGTATCAAGCGAGGGACACCACACCATGATTGCACCTTGCTCTCGTCGGTTTTCATTTTTTTGGCTTTTTCTTAGGTGCTTTCTCTCGGCTCTTGCTGCAAAACTTTCAAGACACACATACACCACCCCCTTCATCATGATGACGGCTCATAAGCCGCCAGAAGAGCTTAGCCGTGCTGCGGGACAGAGCCGGAAAGAAGCATGGAGACCGGTCTCCGCCTAGGCGAGTGAGACATGCTGGGGGAGCATGGCATGCAGAGCCAGAAATGGGGTAACGAGGGAAACGGGAGGGAGAAGAAAACGATGCTCCTATAAATGAACATCTTGGCTTGGATCCTTGCATGAAGATGGGCCTTTCGACCCGGCCTCGCCTCTCTCCCTTTGGAGCAAAGACAACTTCCAGCTCCATCCTGCCAAGGGTCGCTCATCCCGTCGCCCTCCGCTGCAAGCCAGCCCAGCCGCCATTCGATTTCACGAGACTACGAGCATCAGGATCCTTGCGATTTGAGATTGTGATTGGGTCTGAGCCCGCCAGGAGAAAGGAAGAAGAGAAAAGAAAGAAGACCCAAAAAGGGGGGCCTTGGAGGTAAAGATACTCTGCAGTCGTGTGTCTATACCTCTGCCAACTCCTGGAATACCGCCGAGTTGATGACGCCAGGCCGACGATAATATCCCGTGAGCCTTGCCTTTTCCACACAACCCCACTGTCATCATCGACGAAGTATCCAGACGGGACAGACTAACAATGCCGCCGCCCGCCGCTTGCAGCTTCAAGCCCCCTGCTTCCCTCATCCAGGTCAATTCGCCTGATTCTGCCTTCTTCCCCCCCCCCCCCCCCAATCGACAAGTCAACCCGCAGCAGCCGCAGCAGCAGCAGCAGTAACCATGCACCCACGAACAAGCACTCCAAAGGTCTCAACTGTGCTTCGCGACTTCCTCGCGCAGGCAAAGTGCATCTGCTGCACGGTCCGCGTGGTATCTCTCACCCCGTCCCGCGCCGTGGTGGAGTGGGGCTCCGTGCCCTACTTCACGGCGCGCGGCCGCCGGGCCGAGTTCGTCTATTACACGGCCGAGCGCGTTGCGGACCTCCGCCCCGATGTGCTCCGAACTTACTGCGGCAAAGACGAGCCGGCCGAGTGGGTCCGCGACCGACTGCGCGACAGCTGGCTTGTCGAGCAGCTGGTCTACTGGGTTGAGTTTCTCGAGGAGTGGAAATTCTATCGCGAGTGGTACGTCTACCGCCCTGAGCTCTTCGAGAGGGTGCCGGACGTGCTCAGTCCTGGTTGCAAGGGGTGCGTGAAGACGCACCGGCCTGATGGAGCGCGGCGCCGGGCTTCGTCATGCGCCTAGGTTGGGATCCTGATAGGCTAGCGCAAGAGAACGCGGGGGTTGAGAGAGAGAGAGAGAGAGAGAGAGAGAGAGAGAGAGAGAGCTGGGTAGGGAATTTGGGTAAGAGGAGGATGTAATGGGCTGGAACCAGTGCGGGTTTGGCGATCTGGGAATATTCCATTCTACCGTCAGAGAGGTTTACTCCCTCGGCTAGTGCGCGAGGCGCGGACTTACAAGGTTTAATTATCGGTATCTGGTATCATTTTTATCGGCAGGATCGGAGAAGGTGGTGTCGTGGACGAAGGGGTGGTTGGTCCGCTCTCTCGGGTGCTTGCGCGGAGAACATGTCCCAGTCGACATGGAGGCCTAATCGTAGTATAGATAGGAAGGTAGAGTAATCACGAAAAAAAACATGGCTGTCTTCCGGTCATGAAGATGTGACTGCCTTCCGGTCTCAACAGCGATGCCCCGACTCGGAATACACGAAGCCGCACAGCAACATCACCATCTACATCCACGATCCCCTGCTTCCCCGGTCTGCTTCGGTTACACCGCCGCGGACCATGCGGTAGCTTTCACGATTGTGCAACCGCATTTTCTCTTCCTCGATCAAGTCATCTTGCCAAATCATCCAGGTACAAGTCCGCAAACGATACCGAGGACGATGTTGGCTAGAGATGCCAAGGTAGCAAGGATCCCGCGCGGAAGCATGGGTCGTTCCCCCCCCTTCCCTGGGTATCCCAGAATACCTTCCAGACATGGACCTGAGATCCGCCTCTCTTTCTCTCTCTTTCTTTCTCTCTCTCTCTCTCTCTCTCTCTCTCTCTCTCTCTCTCTCTCCCCCCACTCCCTCTATCCCCCCCCGTCTCTGTGTGTTTAAACGCCCAAGACGTAGGGCAGGTCGTCAAAATCGGTCGCTGCAACATTGCGCTGGATCCAGAGCCAGAATACTCGAGAAAACGAAGCCCGCGTGGCCCTGTCTTCAGACACGTGTACCGCCGTCGACCACGTCCCCATGCTTCCGCGTCTCTTCCCCGACGACCCTGCCCCTTGAAACGGCAACGTCTGCTCTTCACGTCGTCGCAGCAAACCTCGATCCATCTGAAAGTCCTGGGAAAGAAAACGTCAAGACAGGACGAACAAACACTCTTATTCATCCTTCAAGCCCTCGCCTCGGTCTCACCGCTTCGCTTCGCTCCCTTCGTACCATCCCGTGTGGTCCCCATGTGGATCGTGCTGGGAATACTCGCGGAGAAACTTGTCAGATGCCACGCCTTCAACGTCTTTTGCGTTCCTGCCGCCGGGTCAGTTTCTGGTCCTTCCGTCCCTTTTCCCGATTCGGCCTTGCTTATCGTCACCCGTCCGTCCCGCGAAGGAAAGCCGAGCGGGATCAACCGCGTGCAACCCCCGTCCGTCCTCTCCGGTTTCGTCTACAGACTGCTCATCGTCGCAAGATGAACCGTTGGACCACGTAAGAAGAGGCGTCCATCTACGGGCGTACCCGCCTCAAACCACCCCCTCCTCCCTCCTCCTCTCAACCTCTACAGTCCCTTCCTTGTCGTCGCGATGGCACTGTCAGGTTTAAGGGCGACTGCGTCAAAGATAATCTGCCCTGCTGCAGCCATCCGTCCACAGCTCCATCGCACGACTCAACTAGATTTTCCCTGGCCTTTCTTCTCGCAAACTCTAACCACCTCGCCTCGCCTCCCCGATCCTTGCGA
>JAXCEF010000255.1:0-78882 GCA_037178605.1 Colletotrichum euphorbiae
CCCCCCACCACACTTCCCACCTCCGTTTTGCCCTGTTGGGTTTATTTCTCTTAACACGTGCAAAAGGCTCTTTTTAAGCCCTCTTTTGAGCTGTCTTTTAGTTAGTTTTTGGCGTATTTAACAACAATAACAATAGCTCCCCCCCTCTTCAAATACCCTCTCTACCACCCCTCTTCAAACTTCTTTCTATCCACAACCACATAACTTCAGCATTAAAACTCTTCCTTCTTCAAGCTTCTTTTACTATTTCTCACTATTTCTTAAACCCCCCCCCCCTTCCCTGCCTCAGAAGACTACTAGTAAGTCCATCAGCAGTAATTCGCCTAATGAACGGACTACCCCCCAAAGCCGCAGCCTAGGGTAGTCAGACTATGTTTAAGGCGTTGTTAGCCTACTAGCCTGCCACTTTTCTATAAATTGTACTCTACTTCACACTCTTATTATTGTATTAACTAGACTAAGGTTTTAGTGAGGTATCAGTACCTCTGGGAAAATAATACCTCACTAGTAGTAAAGGTCTAGTAGTACTATTAATTAACTTCTTAATAGCATATATTTCTTCTAGTAAAATAGCTAAGCTAAGTCTTCTTTAAAGACTAGTTAAATTATTTTATTATAACCCCCTTCTTATATCCTTTTCTTATTCACTTAATCTATCTTTCTTAAGCTACTTTTAATAAATTAAGATCTTTAATAAATCTCTTTTTAGGACTCCGTATTTAGGAAGTAAGATCCCCTCTTTAGGAAGCCCCTCGCGGGAAGTACTCTCTTTAGGAAGCCCTACTTAAGAAGAATACTATAGGAAGGTCTATTAGTAAGAAAAAGATTAATAGTAGTATCTATAAGTCGTCTAATATATAGATTACAGCCCTAATGCTGCAGCTTAGGATAGATACCCTATGTTTAAGATACTCATAGTAGCTTATAAACCCTCTTACTCCTTACTTCTAAATATAGTTTAATTCTTCTTGAAAATAGCTAATAATGATACCTCCTCTACTCCCTCCCCTACTGCCCCGCCCACTTAATAACCTAAGACCCTTACTGTTATGGGCTACGCCCGGTTGGAACTATCTGGGCTTCTGCCCAGATTTACCGCTCTTAGGGCCCACTCAGTAGCTACCTATAAACCTAGTGTAACCTTATTAAAGTAGAAAACTCTCTCTTTTCCTCTTTAGCTCTAAATAAATAGTATTATGCTACCTCTTATTGCATAGACTTAGGTTTAGCCCTTTGTATATTTAAAGCTTACTACTATAATAATAAGAGATAGGTCATATATTTAGATAGGTGTAAGAGGCGAATCCTAGTATAAAAGAAAAACTGCTAGTATTGTGATATTTGCCTATCTGGACCTAACCTAAGTATTGGGCCCGTAGCCTAGCGGGTAGGAATGTTGGATCTAACTGCAGGTAGTTATGTAACCTTAATTATGTAACCCACCCCATTACTCTACTATATTGTCCTCCTTTTGCTGGCCCCTGGAGCTGGGCAGCGAATATATTAGCTAGTCTTGTTTTGTTTTAGCTTTCTTCTTTCCTTAGTTAGCACTCTGAAGGACCTCATATATATTAAGGTCTGATTAGGGCAGTTAGGAGATAGAGGACTATCTTTTTTTCACAACACGCTCGCACATAAATACTAGAATTATACCTAAAGATAACTTCCCCATACTTATGTTGCTATTTACTTTATTCCTTTCTGATTAAGATAGCTAGGTACTTTAAGCTTATTTATAGGGTGTTATATTACTTTAATAAAATATATTACTTAAATCTATAGTATCCTAGAGAAATCTCACTACCTAAGGAACACTAACTATAAGTTCCTTAGCTCTATATAAGTTTCCTTTACTCTAAGAACTATCTAGTACTAAGTTGCCCTTACTAGTATTAGTACTAAGGGCGTACAACTCTATTTCGGGGTTATTTTATATTAGTTTTAGTAGCTATCTTTAGCTGCCTGCTTATATATATCTTCTATATTATTTTAATAGGGCCTTATAAGTAAATTAAATACTTAATCTCCTTATTTCTATAGGAGGTAGTATTTTATTTAAACCTATATATAGTCTATCTAGATAATACTTAAGAATAATAAAGAATAATAATTCTATATAGACTAGACTATGTGGGTATTATTAATACCTCTAACTTTTAAGTATAAACTTAATAACTCTTAATAATATTACTCTACTCCTAGAGATATCTCCTAGGAATATAATAAGGCCTATTTTAATCTAATATTTAGTTCTTATATAGGCGTAAGTAGAGCTAATTAGAGATAGCAACGGAGGGGAAGAAGAGCGTAATAAGGTTTCTCTTAATTAGGTTTAGCTAGAATTAATATATAGGTTAATAGTAGTAGATTAATAGGGACTTCCTTTTAATTATACTTCCTCTAGTATTAATAGTAAGTAGGTTAGATAGTATACTAACTTTAGGTTAAGTGGGCCCTGCCTTCTAGAAGAAGAAGTATATTATCTTTAGGGTAGAATTTAGGCTTAATAGTTAAAAAGGCTATTTAGGCTATATATAAGCTTTGTGAAGAGGGTTTGGTAGCTGCTATTCTTTAGGTTAGGGTTACTTTAATTATAGTAGCGATAATAGTCTAGGCCCTTAGTTATATATCTAATAGCCTAGCTACTAAACTTTTATCTACTAAGCTATACTAATAGTCTTTTTAAGTATTAACTCTTTGTATTATATAATAATATTCAGCTATGTTTTAACTATTATTTAGATTAAAATAATATATTAGCTATTTAATCTTTTAATAAGCTTGAATTTTAGGGTTATTAAGAAAGTCCTAAGATTAATTTAGGCTTAGACTCTAATTAGAATGGCGTGGGCTTAGCTTACTAGCTATTTTAATCTTAGGAGTTCCCTTCTAAAGGGAGTAAGGCCTTAGTAAGAAGGGTTACTAACTAATTATATATGCTATCTTAACTTAGTTATATAGGGGATAATAAAACTAGGGTTTAATACTACTTATTATTTTCTTTACTAATTAGATAAAGCTTTGTAGGCTAATGGGGTTTATGTCTTTCTATCTTATATATAGCTATAAGGCTATTACCCTAATTAAGAATAGTATATTTATTTAGAGAGTTCTAGACTAGGGATAAGTATAGACCTTTAAATAGGAACTTTAACTCTATATATACGCCTTCTCCTAGCTAGAAGAGAATTAGGAAGTGTGAAGGGCGGGCCCCACAGGGGCGTAGTGCTGCAGCCGATAGCATCTCGGCCTTCAGTACGTGCGTGCGCAGCGGTACTACCAATTCGGCCATAACAGCGCAAAAGGTACGTAACAACAAGTTATACACTTGTTGCTTGGCTGCACTTGAGTACGGGATGTGTCCGCCAATCCACTGATGCGACCGTGGCGAAGCCCGTAGCAATGGGGCATAGCCCGTAACAGGAAGCTGCTAGTACTATAGTTACTAAGGTCTACTAGCGCTGCACGGATTAGTATAATGCGTTATATTTCTATTGACTTAGCGGGAGAAGCTTTTACTAGGGGAATTTGTTCTCTTATTTGATAAGAAAATAGTAATTAATAAGAGTAAGGACTATAAGCTATAATACTAGTAGCTTAGCTCCTTCTATATTTAATTAGTTTCAAATAACTCTACGTTCTATACTTTAGAAATACTATCTGGGAATAAGATTAGGAGTAAGTTATTTAGAGGTTATTACTTAAAGAAGTTCTACTTATTATATAATAGGCTATAGAAACTAGAGGACCTAAACTAGGTAGAGAAGTAACTGCGAAATAAGGTTTATAAGGTTTTTCTTATATCAGGGGCGCCTTTTTTTAATTAGTTACTAGAAGAAGCTAATTAGCTGCTAATTATAGATATTACTTAATTATAGATTAAGAAGGCTATTCTGGAGGTAGAGAAGACTTAGATTATTACTAAGCTCTAGTATTAGAAGGCGAGCTATTATATTGAAGTTGTGCTCTTAGTATTGCTCTATAGCTCTTTAGCCCTAAGTGCTGAGATTAATGAGGGGATTATAGGGGCTTAATTAGTATCTCCTAGATTTAGTTTACTTACTATATTTGTTTGCTTTTGTTTTATTTTATTTATTTGCTTTATTTTGGGGATGCTTATAATGAACTTTTGCTTTTGGATTGATTGTGGTTTTACTAGTTTGTGTGAAAGTTTATAGGGGGATGCATAAGCTCTGGCTGATCTAGAGTCAGAAAGTAGAAGCTTGTGGTAATCCTATTGCTCTTGAGGCTAAAGGAAATTTTGGGTTAATAGGGTGGATTAGTTATTGATTAGAATGATTGGACGGCTGGTTGGCGCTTTGGAATGTATGGTATGTTGCGATCTTTAAGTCTGTTTAGGATCGCAAGGGAATAATTAGGCTACTTTTGCTTTTTTTGTTGAAGCTTAGGCTCTGTTTTTTTTCCTTTCCTTTCTCTTTTGCTTTACTGCCCAGAAGTATGGATTATTATCCTTTAAGTCTGTTTAGGATCGTAAGAGGATAACTAGGCTATGATTGTTTTTTATTAAAGCTTAGGCTCTGTTTGTTTTTTTTCTCTTTTGCTTTAGGGGCCTAGAAGTGTGAATTGCTATTCTTTAAGTCCATCTAGAATAGTAATAGGGATAATTAGAGCCGAGCAGCAAAATATTAGCTAGTCTTCTTTTCTTTTAGCTTTCTTTTTTCCTTAGTTAGTACTCTAAAAAACTTAAATATATTATAGTCTAATTAGAATAATTAGAAGAGAGAGAACTACCTTTCTTTTATAACACTCTTATATATATATATATTAGAAGTATACCTAAAACTAACTTCCCTGTATTTATCTTACTATTTACTTTATTTCTTTCTGATTAAGATAGCTAGCTACCTTATGCTTATTTATAGAGTATTATATTACTTTAATAAGGTATATCACCTAATTCTGCAATATCCCAGGGAAATCTCACTACTTAAGGAACCCTAAGTATGGGTTCCTTAGCTCTATATAAGTTTCCCTCACTCTGAGGACTATCTAGCAGTAAGTCGCCCTTACTAGTATTAGTACTAAGGGCGCATAACTCTGTTTAGGAGTTGTTTTGTGTTGGTTTTAGTAGCTTTTCTTAGCTGCCTGCTCACATGCATCCTCCGCGTCGTTCCACTACCCTTCTTGATACCTTTTTTCCTCATGTATTATTAATATTATCACCCTTTTCAAATATTATTTTATCTCTCCTACCTTCTGGTACTAGTCTTTGTGAGACTAATAGAAACCCTACTATAGAGGATAAATAAGCCCTTAATTATCGCCTTAAATAGCAAAGAAAGAACCTCAACTAAAAGCTAACCTTTATGCTTATTAACCTAGCTATAGCGAAACTATTCATATTTATTTATAGGTTATTCGAAAATAATACCAACTTATCTTCATAGATTAAATTCGTTATAGTTGTTTCTAATAAAATTATAGCTCATAATACCTTCGCAGTAACTAGCGATATTATCTACTTTAGTTTAACGAAGTGCAAAAGCATTATATAAAGTATTCTAGCTTCTACGGTTTATAGCATAGTCACTAGCGCAGACTTAGCCTACGCTATTACTAATACTATATACTTGAAGAAGCCTACCATTTCAACTGTTATTTATACTAACGTATATTTATTATATAAGTGCCTTATAAAGCTTAGCACTATAAAAGAGAAGTATTTTATAATTAATACAATAGCACTTTACTAGTTATTTAAGCGTTAAGAGATATATGAGATATAGTAGATTGATAGAGAGGATATCTTAGCTAATGCCTTCACTAAATAGACCCCAAACCTATCTCTCAAGCGATTTATTAACAATAATATAGCGATAATTCGAGTAGAAGGATAGATTATAAGATATGAGAATGTCCACTATAGCTATAACATCCCTCACGCCACGAAGAGTAATAGCTATACTATCAAGGGTAGATATAGGAGTATAGAGGGTGGCTTTTAATAGCTATTAAGAGTAATAATAAAGGTATAGAGGAAGGCCTAATAAAGGATTTATTTATATTATTTGGGATCTACAAACAGCTTTATTTTTGTATTGTAGTGTGTTATAGCGCGCCTGGCTATAAAAGAAAAGACTACTAGTATCGTAATAACACTATGACCTATGGAGTAGTAGGATAAGGCCCCTGCTGAATATAATACTGTATGTATATACGTACGTTACGTAACTATACTCGCAGGCCCAATATGGTATAACACTACTGCCCACGCAGCTATTTTGTATCTTAGATTTACACACACTTGCACCTCAGAATAGCCTCACTACGCAATATATATAATAGAGCTACGCGCGTACTATCACCCTACCCGTATAAAACTAACAACATAAGTAATTATTATAATTTTAATTGCTAAATTAGAGCTCTTAGTTATATTTCAAGTAGTATAGAGGCTCTCTATATAAGTTAATTAATGATTACTATATAAGTTTAACTCCTAAGTAATACTGCTCTAGAGGCTACTTTTACTTTATAAGTAATAACTTCTATAATAATTAATATTTATTTTCATAATTAATAACTTACTTACTTAGTTAATATAGAGCTTATATAACTATAAATAAAGCTATAGTATATTTATTAATACTAGCTATGGTAGGAGATTATAAAAGATTATATAGCATTTAATTTTACTCTAGTAGTAGAGATTATAATAGATAGCTTTATAAAAGTGTTTATAATACTATAATTAAGAGCGTTTTATATATAGCTTAATATAAATATAAGATTAATAGAAACCTATACTTAAGATCTAAGAGCAGAGAATAACTTTAAAGGAAGAAGGTAATAAGAGATTATATATAGAATATAGGCCCTAAAAGAGTATAGAAATATCTCTATAAAGCGTATTTATCTCTCAGGGAGTATATTATATTATAAGCTAGGAGTATAATAGAATGCTGGGAATATGCCCTATATCCAGGCGGACTCCAGGCGGACCCCAGGCGCGCTAGGCGTATTACAGAAGCAGCGGGGAATAGTTTTCGCGTTTTAATAAAGAAAAAGAGCGTATAAGTTAGATTCATACAACACGCAACCATTTTTATAAATTTACAACTCTATTTAACGGCACTAAGCTAATTACAGACGCGCCGCGAAGAGAGCTTCGCATACTAATAAGAAAAAAGCGCATATAAGTTAGATTCATAAAAACACACAAGAAGATATATAAACCTACCACTCTATTTTAAAGTAGCACTTAGCGTTGCGAGGCAGACAAACCTATAGGGCTCGCAGATTATTAGTACTAAGTCCGGTTATTATGACTGCAGACTTTTGGTTATGCGACTGTAACGCTAAGCCTCTATCCGGGTATTTAAGGGGGCTGCGCGGCACGTACAAACGCGTGTTAATCTCATAATGACAGTACAACAGCACGCATAAGACCGCAACATGCACACATTGCGCGCGCAAAAAATAAGTACTTCTCTATGCTATTTTTTGGGCTAGAAGATTGGCTCTAGAAAGTATTTATTTTTGCGCGCGCAATGTATGCATATCTTTGATTCCGGTCTCGTGCGCGCTGGGGGTGTGGGGCTCGCGAGCTCGCGTTTACACCCGCTACTCATAATAGGTACTTGAATATGGTGTGGCCCGCATTTGCTGTCGCACTTCTCTTCCTGACTTCGCAAAACACCACCGGGACCATTGCTGGCCGCCATCCCGCACTTCAAAGCGCGATGCCCTGCAGCACTTTGCCTTTCCAACGAATCATCTCGACAACACACCGTTGTTCCCCTGGGCGGACCCGGCGACAATTAGTCAAATGCGTGATTTCGCCATGAATCCCAACACGATCATACTAGCATATGGAAGCTATCTTGGCGCAGAAATTCATGGGTCTACATCGCAGAAGAGGGAGAGAAGAGGGAATCTTAACTGGGCGAGGTGCGAATGCTGTCGCTACGCCCATGCTAAGGTACTGAGCTTCCCAAGCTTCCATTCCTTCATCACTCATCTACACAAGATGTCTAGAGGAGTCAAAGAAGAGTGTAAACGAAACAGCTACTTACGAGCAACAGTGCAGGCCTCAGCATTGCGCATGGCTGCAAAAGTGCGAACGCTGTCTCACAAAGGGTTTGGATTGTTCTCCAGGGAAGAACCTTCGCCAGATGAAAAGGAGCACAAAACATGTTGTACACGGTCAGCCATCAACAGAACAGCAATCGACTGCTGCCAGCGAATATGCTGTGACTTCTGTCGACCCAACTCCGCCAGTTCCTATTGACAGTAGCCCCCGAAGCAATATTCGTCGGTGGAGCGCCGAGGATGCGTGAGTGAAGCCCCTGATCTTTCAAGATTGCTAAGCTCACTATGACACAAGAGTCAATATGACCGCACTTCTGGTGCTATTTAAGACTGAGGCAATCTGGAAGCGAGAGACGGAGCGCGAGTTGGACGACATCTTCGGCGACAATTTACTAGAACTCGAGAATGACATGACCTTCTCTTTGTGGGACTTACTCGCTGAAACCGACCCGATGAAAACAGAGCTTGAACGGGATCTGGTTGCACTCCTGTCCACAAAAACTCCCGTTTTAACTGAGACGTTGCTTCTGCAACGAGCCTATGATGATCTAAGCGACACAAATTTACGTTGTTCGACTAGACCACCGCTCCCATTACGGATGGTGGAAGATCTTCCTATTGGAACTGGACTCCTGAACGAAATTCGATCCCAAATTCCCCTGGAAACTAAAAGCGGTGATTGGGTCACAACCATGAGTCTCACAGGCGAGCTTGCCCGGATATTGCCAGAATTGCTTGAGGTATTCAATTGAGGACAGCTTCCCACAAGTATCGATATGTGGCAAGTAGAAGATTTCTTTGTTTCTGCTGCTGTTGGCGCTATGATCTCAAGGATCGTCAACGTAAACGGCGCAAACATAGAGAACCGCCTACTTCTGAACTGGGTCCGCGATGTGATTGCGTCAAAAAAGCTGTACGGCTCCATCGACTCCCTTAGTTTCTTGTTTCGGCACTTCGACCAAGGTTCTTGGTGCCCTTTAGATCTTTCTTTTCTCAGAGACACTGTCGGCTTTGATCAACTTGATCAGGAAGGGCACTCGCTACTGCATGTGGCTACTCTCAGCCGCAAACCGCATATTGTGAAGGCACTTCTCAAACTCGGTGCCAATCCAATTCAAACGAAGACCTGAAGAGGTTTCACCATCTCCTACTATGCTGCTGCGTTTGGAGACACCGAATCTTATGAGATGTTACGACAAAGATTCGACAGACCTGGTCTTTTGATGAAAAGGCCATGAGTTTCCATGAGGAAATGCCTATCCATGTGGCTGCTCGGAAAGGAGAAACGGGAATGGTTGAAGCCATTCTCAGACAGCATTCCTTTGACGGTGGAAAGGATCACGTCAATCAACCGAACGCAAGCGGCGAGACACCTCTGATCATGGCTTTGCAAGAGCATCGTCACGACACAGTGAAATACTTGGCAAATTATCCAGGCATCAACATCGATTTCAAGCGAGTTGGGTTTCACAAGCTCAGTGCACTTCACCTAACTGCCGAGCGAGGCAATTCCCCTGTGTTTGAGCTGATTCTATCGAAGACTCACAAAAGCTTAATCAACAAGGTCGATTTTAAGGGCCAGACAGTGCTGCACATCTTGGCAGGAGAAGGTGCCGTGGACCAGGTTGAAAGGGTCCTCAGGATACCCTCAGTGAAGACGGATGAGAGGGATTACTATGGCGACACCCCTCTGACTAAAGCTGCAATTAGGGACAACTTGGATGCTGTAAAGACGCTCGCCATTCGCCGGGATGTCGATGTACTGGTCCTGAAGGGCCAGCAACTTGCACTTTGGAAAGACCGGGCGGAACGAGAGAAAAAGTACCTGAAGATATTGAAGTGGCTCAGGAACAAATGTACAGAGCTGGCTGGTGATCTTGAGGAGTATCACGATGACGAGGACGGCGATGACGCATACAGCGATGAAGAATACAGCGACTGGGATGGTGGCGAGAAAGCCGCCGCTGACAACTGACGAAAAACACAATTACCAAGGATTTGCACCCCCCCCCCCAAACAAAAAGGTTTCTTCACTTGATTATGTCAAGATACGTCAGAAATTTGGAAATGATTGAATGTAGATTCTTTCCATTCAATAAATTCGTTAGTTTCGAACAAAAACGCAAAACTGCCGACTGGTAAGAGTCGGTAGTGGTAGGCTGTTATATTTGAGTCGTTCGCAAGACGTGATAAAGGGCGGCAGCTAAGTCACACAGCCATTCGGATTGATTCGCTGCGGACGGGCAGTGTCCGATGTGTCAGCAGCGGCACCACGCCCTTCACATCGACATTCGTCTGGATGCTAGTCAAGTTATGAATTCCCAAACTCGCCCTGAGCGCATAAAACTCTCAACTGACAGCTGTTTCGCTCCTAGCTTCTTTCGCAGAAACATGCAGACCTAACTATGAGACCACCATGCCTGACTTCGCCAAACTGCCTCATCCCGCCTCAATGAAGGTATCGCCATTCCGCCTGGCAACGCTTCCCGACGAGCTGCAAAGCTTGCGCGTTCTGATCCGCCTTTCCAAGATCGGACCCAGGATATATGAGAACTTATTGACGGATGGGAAATATGGTATCACCCACGAGTGGATGTCCAAAGCCAACCAAGTCTTGGTGGGAGAGCAGCTTTGACTGGTGAGGTGTTCCTGATGCGGGGTTGGGGAGCCGAGCTGACTTTGCTCGACAGGCCCGCGGTGGAAGCCCGCATCAACAAGTATCCCAACTTCAAAGCGAAAGTCGCAGATGATGATGGAAGTACCTACTCTCTTCACTTCATCGCTCTTTTCTCTCCGAAGAAGGATGCTATCCCCCTCATGTGCATCCACGGATGGCCCAATTTCCAGCAAGGCTGTGGGGATACCTGTGACCCGTGAGGCGTCGCTGACAGCCAATAGGCAGCTTCCTCGAGTTTATCGGCATTCCGTCGGCTTTGAAAGAGAAGTACCGCTCTGGAGAGCTCCCGTATCATGTTATAGTCCCATCTTTGCTAGGATATGCCTTCTCGGACTCTCAGAACTGGACGTTGCAGGACTCGGGGCGTTTGTTGCATAAGCTCATGCTCGGGCTTGGATTCGGTGAAGGGTACGCGTTACAAGGAGGAGACATTGGGAGCTACACAGCTCGAATCTTGGCCAGCACATATGACTCTTGCAAAGGTTAGTAGTAGTAGCCCGAGTGCTTTCCCCATCTAGAACACAGAAGATAACTGTCGCACGTAGCGCTCCATTGTGATATCACATCCGTCCCAGCCTCGATATCACGGCCGATGCTGATCATTCCTAACCAGTGAACTTCTGCGTTATGACCTGTCCCTATGAGTTGAAGGACTCTGCTTTAGAAGAGTATGAGCGAGAAGTTCTCGAGCGAGCGGACAGCTTTGGGAAATCTGGGACGGCGTATGCCGTTGAGCATGCTACTTGAATAGCTACTATCGGCTTCGTCCTATCGTCTAGCCCTCTAGCGTTGCTTGCTTGGTAGGTTGAGTGCCCAAGCCCCCTCAAGAAGCTCTTGTAACAGGAGAACTAGGATTGGCGAGAAGTTCTTGACTTGGACGGACGAGACGCCATTGATGGATGAGATCCTGACGTCAGTAACCCTGTAGTGGCTGACGCAGACCTTTCCTCGTGCAATCTATCCCTACCGACAGGCAAGTCGGATCAGGCCGCGCAAGTTAGGGTTGACGAGCTCATGCGTAGCAGGAAATCATCGACGAGCCTGTCGGGCCAAAGAGTGACGCGGAATGCCGCAGGGCTTTGAAAGAAGGCCCCCAGAAGTATATGTTCCATCCCGACCCTGAGTTGTACTGCCACAAGCCAATGGGTTATTCATACTTTCCTCGGGAGATTGCACTGGTGCCGAAGTTGTGGGCGGCGACTATGGGAAACCTGGTTGGTTCAATCGCCATGAGAAGGTAAGATGAGCATGTGGCGTACCGGATTCCATTATGTAATGATATAGAGCTAAGTGATAGTTGGGCGGGCATTTTGCTGCGCTGGAGCAACCGGAAGCTCTATTGGGTGACGTCGAGGAGTTCTTGAAGCAGGTCTGGGTTTGAGTTTATAGAGAAGAAGGGTTTGTAATATTGAGCAGGTGCTGGAAATTGGAGACATTATGGGAACGGTGTACTAATGGTCACAAAGCTCGAATCCAAGCTTCGACACTTGCTGACCAGGCTAGAAAGAGGCTTGGCCTGGCCGCTCAAGTTAATTAGGAGCCTCTTGCCGTAGGCTTGGCGTCTCCCAATCCAGGTATTCGGGTTCAGCCTACAGAATTGTGTCTGGAACCAGATTTCCAGGATCAGGTCGGGTTGCGGATTGAAATTACGACTGGTGAATAGATAATGGGTCGTCTTGACGACTTGATGTAATTTGGGCATGGGTCGCGTGCGCGAGTGATCGATCTGCAGCCGCGCGGTGGACTAGTGATCTTACCGTCTCACTCTCGAAGCCGGCGGTTTCTTATCTATTCATAGAACAGAAGATGGCATGGAATGCCGTTGAAATGGAGAAAGCCGATGCACTCATATTCATGCACTTAAGAACATGCTGATCTATTGGTGAGGAAGCTGTTGGATAAGTGGGAAGTTCTGTTAGCGATAATGTAGATCCTCTTTCAAAAAACCCCTCACATCCACCTAGAAGGAGGAGGCATCTCCACAAATAGGAAAAAGGGAACTTAGTAATCATATTAATATATTACTATCTATTTTCCAATCCTACGATATTAATAGTTCATAGTCTAATTGAGATAAATACTATTAAAGCTAATAGAAATATAATAGAATATTTACAAACTTACTCTATCCTCAAATATACTCTCAAATTAACGCTGCTATTATTATAATAACTTTAACTAATATATTCTCTAAAGTTATTCTAAATAGACCTAAGAATTAAGCTCTATAGTAATTATAGGAAATAGAGTAAAAGTGATATCTTTTACTCCTATATCTTTGAAGTACTATGTCTCTATAAATATAAGAGATATAATAATGTAGAGTATATATTTAGATTCTCTATTTGATTTCGCATCAAATAGTTTATAGTTTACTCCTATATAGATAGAGCAAAACCAATCTAAATATAACCTAGAAATAACGTACTTAAATATATATTATATTTAAGGTTTTATTACGCATTAGCGCATACAGCTATACAGTAGCTTCAAATCAAAAATAAATTGCATTAGCGCATATAGCTATGCAGTAGCTTGGAACTATGCAAAAAATGCATTGCATTAGCGCTTGCAGCTATACAGTAGCTTGAAACCACGCATAGATGCATTACTATAAACCTACGCTTAGATATATAAGACCATAGCGTAAAACTGCGCATAGGTGCATTATATATACTTAGGCTACTCAAGCGCAAAACTTACGCTTAGACTGCTTAAGCGCATACGCCCTAGCGCGCCCTAGCGTGCGCTAGCGTAACTAAGCGTATCCGAAGCGCCGAAAGCGAATGCGAAGCATATTGCGAGTGCGAAGTCCTGCGGGAAAAGGCTGGACATATATGCCTACCTTTTCCCCCAGCTTTTTAGCCTTTTAGACATAAGTATCGACATACAAAATATACACTTATTTATATTTACATTTTTCCCTCTATCTGAATATCAAGTTGTTTTTAGGATTTATATGGTTTAACTACCTATTTTTCCTTCTGAATATCCTTGTACCTATTCTATGTCTTTATTCTACTTCTTATTTCATAAGAAGACATTTCCTGTGCTAACAGTAATAATAAATAAAATCAACCCTTATTTCACTTAATTTACTTAAGTATATAATTATGAGGGAAAATATTAAGTAAACCGTATAAATGAACTATTTATAGGAGCTAATAATTAAGAAGCTTACACCTTTATTTCTCTTTAAAAGAATAAATAAAAACAAGAAAACTAATTTAATTATGAATCTATTTACTGAAGATTAAAAAGAGCTAATTAGCTTCTTTATATCATAGCAGTTTTTAATATCAATAATATAATACTAGAAAGAAGTAAACTTCCAATATATAAGACAAATCTTTCTATAAATAAATCTAGTCATTTTAAAATATTATCTAAGGCTCAAAATAACCTGCTAATTAAAATCAACAGAATAAAGAAGAAAGTAACTATAAAAGATATATAGGAGATAAAGGATCTCTTCATTAATATTTACTAGCTACAAGTAAATTAAAAACCTAAGAAGTTATGAATATAAATGAGCTTAAGGATTAATATTAGAAATAGGAGGATAATATCTATAGATTATAAGTAATACTCTCTTAATGCTTTTACTACTGTTTCATAATTTAAAACTGTATGAGAGGACTTAGAAATATCTTCTTAAATGATTTACTACCTACTTATATAATACTAGCTTAGGATATGATACTACTTTAGGATAAACTAAAGAAAAGCTTAATTGGTATTAAATAGGGTATTTAATTAGTAAACTCCTCAAAGAAATATCTTGAAACAAAAGAAAAGAAAAACCCATATAAAAAAAGAGAAGAATAATATTAAGAGAGGATCTTTCTTAGTAATATCTTTATTAGTACTACTTACTATATATTAAGGGTAACAGACTAAACCTAAGAAAAGAAAAGAGGAGAAACCCCTTAAAAAGAGGCTGCGAAATATATTAGGACATTGAGAATATATAAGATATAACGTAATACGTTATAAGTATATTTGATATTAATATATAACCTTGAAGAAAGCTCTAGAGTAATGGAAACTTAATATAAAGATATTATTTAGGGTGAAGAGTAATATTGAGGAGAAACCTACTCTTAAGGAGTATATAGAAACCCTTAGGTTATAACTACCCAAATATGAAGGGATTACTCAAGCTTTATTTCTTATACTCAAGCTTATATTATTTTCTATAATATGTAGTAATCTATTATGAAGAATAATTGGTTTATATATTTTGAACTAAAACCTATTGCTATAGATATTACATAATGTATCAAATAAACTATATATAAATAGAAACTCAAAGAGTTTCTATTCAAGGCTATAGTACTATAAATAGAATAGTGATTAATAAAAGAGAAACACAATAAGTAAACTTATAAAATATTATTTATTACTTTACTTTTTATGTTAATATAATACTATAAGATATATTAGACAGAAAGGAACTGTACCTAGGTTTTAGCTTGAGAAATAGCTATTTATAAAGTTAAAGCTTTATTCATATCTATAATATATATAGATAGCATGAATAGAAACTTCTTAAATGTCTTTAAATAAAGGCAATAACAATTATAGCTTTAAAGTAAAAATATACTGTATTAATCCTAGAATATAGGGGCTTATTCTGGTAACCCCCGCGCTAGATTACAAAGTAGAAGTTCTTCCTAATAGAAGATACTATAAGAGAATAAGCGCTTATTCTCTAAAGGCTTACTAAATAAGAGGTTAATATAGATATAAACTTCTATTTCTAAGCTAATAGTATTAGTAGTTAACTAATATAATTCCTCTAGCTAAAACCTATAGAGGCTATAGCTCCTATATTAGAAGGACTTAATGAATTATTTATAGTAATAGCTTAAAATATATATTACTTAATTTTCTTATTAATAAACTTAAAGGAGAGGCTGAGAAAGATTACATAACCTTTTGCTAAGGCTTACTAACTAATCAGAGCTAGAGATCCCCTTATATTATAATACTCTATAAGCTAAGAAGGTATTATTTTTATATCTAGATAAATATATAGGAATATAAGTAGATTAATATTATAGAGCTATTAGTATTTATATAAGAGGTTCTTAAAAATAGCTATAGAGCTTATATAATATATATCTTAGGAAATATCCCTATAAGTATGAAGAGCGGAGCCCGTGTTTATTTAACGAAGGGGTGTCTTGATTATAATAATCTATACTAAGGAAGGGTAAGTCTAAGTGCGCGATATGCGCGCACTTCAGGCGGATTTTATGCAGTTATGCGGCGGGGCTGCAGTTCTCGCTTCGCTGGGGCGTAGCTGCTACCCCAGTACCTAAAGTGGCGTAGCCCTAGTGGCTAGGAGCTAGGCGCAGCCCGGCCTATAACAATACCCCCTCTGAAGGCCTATGCGCGGTGACCGCGCTGCTGTTGCAAATTGGCTGATAATATGTGGCCCGTATGCTGTAGCAATTATCCCACCTACCTCCTTTGCCTTCTAAAATCCCTTTGTTCGTTTATTAAGTAAATAATTATTATGATTATAAACCTGCTGCGCAGCGCACTTACTACTACCTAGCTACTAATTATATTTAGAATATCTCTCACTGCTTATTGCCCGCGCCTACAACGCAATGCCTGTGAGTCCTATCCGCCCTCCTACTGCGTTCCCGCCTCCTAATTGCTCTAAAGCCCTCTCTAAAAGATATTGCTGCTGAGGCGCTGCGCGCCTGCGACCTCGCTGCTTTCCTTAATTGCGATAAGGCTGAGGAGCTATTTACTAATGAGGATGGCTTTGCTGCTCCTTCCTCTGCGGGCGGTGCTAATAATAATAATAATAATAATAATAATAATAATGATAATAATAATAATGATAATAATAATAATAATAATAATAACCCTCTTAGCTTCTATAGTACTAAGCGTGCTAGTAGCTCTCTTCTCACTATATATACTTAGGCTGCCCTATTTAGTAATACTACTAATAATCTATAGACCCTCTTAAAGTAGTAGAGAGCTAGTATAGAGGAGAGTAAAGGTTCTATTTAGGAGGTAGTTTACCTGCTGTATAGTATCCACTATACTAATGCAGACCTACTATCCTCTATAGCTATATACTATAACTTGCTTAGCGCATATCCTATATTTAATACAGCTCCTCCTTACTAACCTTCTGCAGATATCTATATTATATATTATACTAAGTATAAAGAGAATTATAGTCATAGTAGCTATACTTCTATAAGCTTATGCCCTCTCTATAAAAATACCTTGGCTTTACTAAGTAATACTAACTTATTCTAGCTTAATGAGGAGGAAGATACTAATTACTATTAGCACAGGAAATGTCTTCTTAAGAAATAAGAAGTGGACGACAAAGAGATAGAATAGATACAAGGATATTCAGAAGGATAAATAGGTAGTTAAACCATAGAAATCCTAAAAAACAACTTCATATTCAGATAGAGGGAAAAATGGAAATATAAATAAGTGCATATTTTGTGTGTATACACTCGTATCTAAAAGGCTAAAAAGCTGGGGGAAAAGGTAGGTATATATATCCAGCCTTTTCCACCAGACTTCGCACTCGCAACATGCTTCGCATTCGCTTTCGGCGCTTTGGATACGCTTAGTTACGCTAGTGCACGCTTAGTTACGCTAGCGCACGCTAGGGCGCGCTATGGCGTATGCGCTTAAGCAGTCTAAGCGTAAGTTTTGCGCTTGAGTAGCCCAAGTATATATAATTCACCTATGCGCAGTTTTACGCTATAGTCTTATATATCTAAGCGTAGGTTTATACTAATGCATCTAAGCGTAGGTTTACGCTAAAGTATAGCTGCATGCGCTAATGCGATATTTCTTTGATTTCAAGCTACTGCATAGCTGCAGGCGCTAATGCGTAATAAAACCTTAAATATAATACGTATTAAAGTAGGTTATTTCTAGGTTACATTTAGATTGGTTTTACCCTATCTGTATAGGAATAAACCATATACCATTCAATGCAGAATCAAGTGGGAAATTCAGAAATATAATTCATATTGTTATACATAATACAGTAGTAGAGATATAGTACTTCAAATATATAGGAGTAAAAGATATTACTTTTACTTTATTTCCTATAGCTATTAATAACTATATCTTATTGCTAATTTCGAAGCGCTCTGCGGGTTCTTAGTAGCTATATTCGGACCTCTCTATAGCTTACTAAGCTATAGCAACAGCTACTTGCGCTAATTATATTAACTTCTCTAGCTTTTTAATAAACTTCTGAGCGGCAATCTCATAGCTATGCGTCGCAGGGAGTATAAGCTTAATAACTATAATTAAATTAATATTATAGCTAACTTAAGGAAGAAGAGGCTTATTTTAGTAATAGAGGCATTATAGTTATTAAGCGTGAGCTATACTAATAGTAAGTAGTCTTTTTAGTTATTCTAACTAAAGCTTACTAGATTATATAACATTACCTAAATCTCCCAATTAAACTACTCTATTACTCTATCTATCTTTAAGTGAAATATAGTACTTGAGTATTTATTACGGTACTAGTGGTGTGCGTACTTAAGTGCAGCTGCATTTAGAATCCTCATTCTAAATGTCCTATACCTTTTGCGCAATAGCGCAGTTGGGATACGTCTGGAGAGCATACTGCACCCTTTAGCTCTTTTGGGGCCCGCGTGTGACATTATACTTAGAACTACCCTAGGGTCGCATATTCAAATCGCGCAAGCGGAATAAACGTGGGCTCATAGGGTCCCTATAGCGCGTTAGCCTCGGGGGCCCTAGGGGTATAGGCTTAAGGCTGTATATATAGTGTGGCAAGTACATACCTAGCATCCCGCTACTGAAGTAGGTAATTGCGAATAATACGTATAGTAGCTGGGGGGTGATATTACGGCACTAGTGGTGTGCGTACTTAAGTGCGGCTGCATTTAGATACCTCATTCTGAATTTCCTGTACCTTTTGCGCAATGGCGCAGTTGGGACACGTCTGTAGGGCATGCTGCACCCTTTAGCCTATTTAGGGCCCGCATGTAGTATATTACTTAATACTAATAAGCTAGTAAAACCTCTTCTAGAAGCAGCTAGTCTAGTTACTACTATAGTTACTTATAATAGTCCGCAGTATGCTAGAAGTAGTAATAGTACTAAATAAACTGCTCTGCATATGCCTTAGTATTTATTATAGTCATTAGTTCTAAGGTTATTACTTCTAATAGCTAGTTAATAATAACCTAGAGATACCTCGCTCCTAAGGCTACTAATACTAGTAGGTCTATAATAAAATCTATTATAAGGTTACTATAGATATGCTCTGGAATTGAGAGGAGCTATAATAGCTCCTGCATTACTTATTACTAAATTACTACCCCGCTATATCTATTATAGTTATAAATAAACCGCCTTACGATATTTAACTACTCTAGCTAGAAGTATTAGTAGCTTAGGATACTTAGTATATTATTATAGCTTAGGATACTTAGTATATTATTATAGCCTAGGTACTATATAATACTAGAGTTATAGCTAAGCTATATAACGCGCGTGCGGAGGGCGTTACTTATGCTATCTTTATTACTGCCCCCCAGCACCTATATCTAGCTCTATACTGCGGATCGCCTTGTAGCGTTTTATCCCCCAGGCGCTAGAGCTCCTTATCCTCAAAAATACATATATATAGTAGAGTGTCTTTATCTGCGTCCTAGTCCCAGCCCCGCGCTACCCGCGCTACCCGCGCGGGCAATGCGGAGTCTGGGATAGCTTGGATAACTTGGCCCTGCTCTCTATTATTATCTCACCCGCTTGGCGCATCTTACTTGCATTAGACTAGCGCGTTGGGCCTAGTAGCTAAGGCTCCCGGGCGGTACTTAAGCTTGAAGTTATACTTAAATAGCTCCTCTACCTAGTGATTTTGCAGCTCTAATAACCTTTGCTTTTTTATCAAGTATTCTAAGCTCTTATAGTCTATTAAGACCTTAAACTTGTGAATGCTATGCAGCTCTGCGTCCCACGTAGCTGAATATATAATAACTATAAGGAGTTTCTTATTATATATTAAGTAGTTATATTAGGTAGTTATAAGCTTATAGAAGTGAAATATAACTACTTAAAGCTACTTCTTCATATCTGTTTATGCTAATATACTACGTAGCGCATATCTAGAGCAATTAGTCTCTCCTACTATTTAGGCGTTTAAGTTAAAATAATATAATACTAGTGCGGATAGGAACTTCGCCTTAACCGTATTAAATATAGCTTGCTATACGTGCCCCTTGTTAAATGGCACTGCTTTATAGATTAACTAGTTTAGAGTAGTAATAATACCCGCGTAGTTCTTAATAAATACGTAGTCGTAGTTTATGAATCTAAAGAAACTCCGCACCCCTTTAACTAACTTAAGCGGGGCTTATTTCTAAATATCGCAGACTTCCTTTAGATTATATAGAATACCTTCGCCTGCCTTTAAGATAAAACTAATATACCTAATAGTTTTTATAGAGAACTTAGATTTTGTTTTTTGGGGGGGGGGGGGGGGGGGGGCTAGGTCTAAGCCTATATCTTTTAACCTTTAGAGCACCTACTTAACCCTCGCTTTATAATTCGCCTATGAGCTGCTTATATAGATAAGGATATTATTAATATGTATTATTATAGAGTAACTAAGAAACCTCTAGAGCGTCTTATTAATTTAGCGCTAGAAAGTTGCGGGTGCTCTAGTCAGCCTGAATGGATATACAAGCCACTTAAATAGGCTATACTACATCCTAAATATGGTTTTGGGGATATCTTTATCCTTAATGCGGATTTTATAGAAGGTAGCTACTATATCTAACTTTATATACTACTTTACTATACTAACCTATTAGAGGGTTTTTATAATTAGTAGCAGGGGGTAGTAGTCCTTCTTTATAATTATATTTAGCGCGGAGTAGTTATAGTTAAAGTAAATACTACCGACTAGTTTCTATATAAATAGTACTAGCGCACCTGCGAGTAAGCTGCTTACTTAAATAAACCCCTTATTTAATAGGTTAGTAAGCGTCTTCTGGAGGACTAGGAGTTCCTCCCTAGATATACTATATAGCGGCCCCTAGGGTAGTTCCGCCTCTTGTCTCCTTATGTCTCGCTCTAGTCGGATTTTATACTTAATACTAGGCTGTATTAGTAGTAGCGGGTGCGCTTTGGATAGTTCGAATAGATCTGCAAACTCCGCGAGGTAGGTTAGCAGCTTTGTAGCGAGGTTAGCTAGTGGTTCTTTATCTTATAAGGCTTTGTTTATATTCTTAATGCTTATCAACCTTATAACTATTATTACCTCTAATAGGGTTTCTAATTATCCTGTGGCTATGTGGCGGCAGACTCCTTGAAATGAGGCGGCGTTGAGGAAGCGGGCTTCCCGGATCTTATGAATGCGAGTGGACTCTTCCTAGACAAATAATAGGATATTGATGTCGAACTGGGCGTACGCCGATGGGCGTATGCCGATTTGACCCGAAATCCGTCCCAACCGATAGCTGGATTGTGGGTACCTGTATGTAGCAGAGATTTTGGTGGAGACCTATGTACCTCAGAACGAACGAAAAACACATACTGATTTTCACCTAATTGACGCGTAACGGTCCGATAATTAAGAGTCTTATATGCATTATTACCCGATTTTAAAGCTATTGCAACCGGATAACGCGTTAAATTGCACTTAAACTATTTTTTAACCTACCTTTTGGCTACCCTCTGAAGGCCTATAATACCTCCCAATATGTCCAAGCCCTCTACTGATGAGGCTATCACGAAGATCCGGCTGAATAGTCTGAAGGATTGGATATTATGGATTAATTAAATGGAGGCTTGCGCCTCTAGAGTCGAATTATAGCACTATATTAATCCAAATAAGACCAACAAGCTATTACTTAGTAACGCTATCACAAAACCCAACCTTCTAGATATAAGGCTTATTATTAGGGCCTACCTAAGCACTCGCACTAACTTAGCAACCCCTACTAATAAAGAGGATGCTATTTGCAACTTTAAAGAGAAGGAGATGAAGTTCTATAATACTATGATAACCTGATATATAGAGGAGAAGAAGGTCTACTCTAAGCATATTAGAAACGTCGCTACAATATAGGACTAGATATCTAATACTATCTATCGCTAATACCTCGAGACTTGCTGCTTAGTAAAAGAAGATATTGCTACTTAGGTATTAAAGCTCTAGGCCCGAGTTAGTAGCTCAGCTGTTAATTAAAAGAAGGCTGTAGTATATAAGTACGAAGATATCCTTTTAAATAGGAAATATCAAACTATTACTATATAAGAAGAAATCACCCTTTAGGTTAAGGAATAGGATATAGCTATCTTTAAAGGCTAAGTAGCAAAAGTCCCTCAAATAGAGCAGTTAAGCTTATAGTTTAATAACTACTATAGGGTCTTAAGTAACTCTCTCTTAGCTGCCTGGATTAGAGGTTATTAAGCTCTCGTGGGCGTAAAGACTAATGAGGATAGCCTTAAAGCTAGTGATATCCTTCTAGCTACTCGTGAAGCTATTTAGCGACTTATAGATACAGCCTATAAAAGTAAGCCTGGGAGGGGGATATTTAGACCCACGACTATAGAGGACGATGAGAATAAGTATCAGCAAAGAGGAGGAGGCTATAAGCATAAGGCTAGCAGCTAATAAGACTTATATAATAAGAAGCCTCGCTAAAACGACTGCAGTAATAATAGATAGTATGCTCTCTACTACTATAAGGGATATACCCTCCAGCGCTACTATATCGCCTTCCTAGAAGACTAGCTTAAATAGTTTAGCCTCAATAAAAACCTTATTAACTATATTATTAAGAGGATCTAGCCTAGTAGTAATTTAGTAGAGGAATTTAAAAAGGCGAAGACTTATTAATTAGGTTAATAACTATATAGTAGCTGTAATAGTAGATATAGGGGGACTATTATAGTGATTAATAAAGTTTAATACTCCCTCTCTTCCTTAGTCCTACTTAATACTAGAGCGATAATATATATATTTAATAATCTATCCTAATTTATTAACCTTTAATTAGCTTCTCACAATAACTTTATTATTACTAGGACCTCAAGGGCTGCTATTAATAGCTGGGGGTTAGTAGACCTTCACCTTCAAGGCCCTAGAGGGCTTCTAACAACCCTTCGCCTCAATAACGTGGCGTATTGTAAATAACTGGCTACTAGCCTCATATCTATATAACTACTGCGAAAGAAGGGTATGTAGTGGGATACTAGGCCTAGCAACCCTGATCAAAACTGCCTTCAATAAAGAGATTATACCTACGTAGCGGAGATATTCAATATTAATTCATAACACTTACTTAAGTATCGCCTATGTAAGGGGGCGAGTAGTATCCCTATGGGGTTCGTGGTGATAGCTACTGATAGCTATAAATCCACTAACCCTCCAGATAAGATATATGAACGCCCTCTTTGCTAAAAGTATAACTCTTTAACTATTTGCAGACCTCTTTGAGGTTTAATTTTATTATAGTATCAATATATTGGCTATTGTAGCCTAGAACCCTTTTGATAGCTACCTGAGGCCACAAGAGGTATTTATATTAATAATGATAATAAGCCTATTGAAACTATTAAGTGCGACTCTTGCGCTATGGCGAAGATGATAAGATAGGTCTGCTGAGCCCCGAGAGAGTTAGTAATATTATTAAAACCTAAGTAAAAGGATTGCTATTAACTTCCACAACTATAATAAGGGATATAGAGGGTATATGTTGGCTGCTATTGTGGCGGATAGAGCCTCAGGCTTTGCCTAGGACTTCTACCTAGCTAATTGAATAAGTAAATCCCTTATCTAAGTAGTAGATAAAGTTATATTAATAGTTAATATATAGTATAAGACTAAGGTCCAGGTTATTAAGGCTAATAATGAGATACTTTAATACCTAAGAGTTATAGCAAGGCTTAAAAGCAAGAGTATTCAAATAGAGCTATCTGCTCTAAATATGTAAGCCCAAAATGGAGGCGCTAAAAGGATTGCTGCTATTATTAAGTAAAAAGCCCGCTCCCTATGACTCTTAGCCTCACTACCTATAGTGCTATGGCCTGAAATCATAAAAGCAGCCACCTACCTATATACCTAGACGCCATAAAAATAGCAAAAAGGCTAGAAGACGCCTTATAAGATACTTCACAAGACGTTAAAAGAGGGTTTTATAGTACCTAATCTAACCTATCTTTAAGTATATAGTAGTAAGTCTTTTGTGATAACTTCAGACGCCCAACTTTATTAAAATTGTCGCTAGCAACTAGCTATAAAAGCCTGGATCAGCTACCTTATTAGTTATGCTACCTCAAATAGCTATAGGATTTAGAACCCTCTAAAAGGAGAGGTTATTACTACTTAAGATATCCTTTTTAATGAGGAGGCTATTTTTGACGGCTGAATAGATACCTGCTATAATAACTTCAAAGATATAACCCTAGAGGAGATTCAAAATTACTATACTGCGCTCCTTAACCTGAGAACTACTATTTAGAGCAACTCTGAAGCTATTATAGACCTAAATAACGACCTACAATATGTAGAAGACGAAAATAACTAAATAAATAGTAAAGTATCAGCACTAGAGCTAGTTTATAGCTATTCTTAAGTAAAATTTGCTCTACTACTGACTCCCCCACAGTCCCCTAAATCAATATTCTTCCAAGCACTTAAGGAAGGTATTCATGCTGACCTCAACGTGAGGGGGCATATCTCAGTAGTTTCTAGTAATACTAACCTAAGTTTAGACTTCTATTTAAAAATTAGAGTTACTACAAGGACTTTATATAAGGCGGTCTTCTTAGGCTATACTACTAATAGATTTCACTTGCCTTATGTAAGCGAACCTAATATATATTGCATGCCTTATGTATGTGAAACTGATGATAGTTAAAGGTCTTTAGTGTGGTCTGATTAACCTATTAATCCTTTAGCGAGTAGCTATATAAAGCCTACCCGGGATACTATAATAAAGCTACTATTCCTAGCCCTAGAAGTAATAACTTCAGGAATAAATCCAAAGTAGCAAAATACCTACTAGAAGTTATTACTAAAGTTACCCTTATTATATATCGAACTATAAAATGACCCCATAGGGGCTAAGTTTATTTAGGCTGAAGAGAGTTATCTCTAGAGCTACTAAATATCCCAATCTTAGTTAATAGTATTGCAAAAAACTATGAAGGGTTATAAGGTCCTTAGATACTACTAGGTATATACCTATAAGCTAAATAAGTATAGTAAGCTTCTAAAAGTTGAGGCGAGACTTATGGTAAGAGGCGATTAATAGCCTCACGACCTTTGCGATACCTATGCTGCTATATTAGCTGGGATGTTATTTAGGACCCTCGTCACTATCGCTAACTAATTTAATATGGATCTAATCTAATATGATGCTATTAATGCCTTTGTATATGCTAACCTTGATGAAGAGGTCTATATAGAGATACTACTAGGGTACTGAGAGCCTGGAAGAGTGCTTAAGCTGCTGAAGGCCCTATATAGGCTTTGTAGATCCCCTCTTTTATGGTAGCGACACCTTGAAAAGGGTCTAAATGCCCTTAATTTTAAGTAGATACCTAGTGAAAACTGCTGTTAGCGCTATAGCAAGGTCTTATTCTTCTTCTACGTTAATAACTACGTCATGGCATATCCCCCCGAAGATTGCAGTCATGCTACCTCGCTAATTAGATAACTATAGAAATGATACTATCTCGAGGGTGGTTAAGACCTATATTGGTTCTTAGGGATTAAAGTCCTTTGAGATTATTTAAATAAGAGGCTATAGCTATTATAGTTAGTGTTTATTAATAAGTTAATAAAACTACTGAAAAGGGAGGACTATATTAATGCTAGCTTATAATATAATATTCTGACAGCTGCTGAAGAGCTACTGCCATATAAAGAGCAAGCAACACCTCAAGAGATTTAGCTATATTAATAAAAGGTTAGATTGCTGCTATATGCTGCTGTTATGACCAGACCTAATATCGCTTTTGTAGTTAGTTATCTTGCGAGATTTAACCAAAACCCTGCCCTAAAACACTACTAAGCCGCTAATTGGGCTATATAATACCTTCTGAAGATAAAAGGGCTCTATCTTAAGTATGGAGTGAAGGATACTAATAGGTTAGAGGTAGCTTCAGACGCTAGCTTTGCTAATAACTTGGACTAAAAGAGCTCTTAAGCCTTCGCAATAAAGCTATTTAGAGGGATAATAGCCTAGAGGGCCAACAAACAACAGATAGTAACAACTTCCACTATAGAAGCAGAGCTTTAAGCCCTATTACAGGCTGCAAAGGAAGGACTATTCATAAGCCAGCTAATAACCGCCTTATAGGTAAGCCTCCCTCCTAGAGGAGAGCCTTCCTACGCAGTCGCAGTCAACCAGCCTCACAATAGCCTCAAGGTAGTTATCTAATGCAATAATACCCAAACGATACAGCTAGTAACCCAAGAGATCATCCAACTACAAACCAAGTTACGCCACATCAATATCCACAACTATTAGCTACAACAAGAGATTTGGGATAACTATATAGAGGTTATTTACACCCATTCAGCTAAAATGATAGCAGATAGGATAATAAAGGCCCTACTAGCCGCCGCCTTCGCCACCTTCATCAGCTAACTTAACCTCGCGGATAAGAGCAACCTTCTCATAGATAACAGGCGTAATGAATTAGAGGCTAAATAAGCTAAAATAGCTCTATAAACGGCGTCACTCTTTCCTACCTACTAGGAGGTTTTAACAAGCACAACGGGAGCGATTTAAAGCAATACATATACCCTCAAATAGGCTATATATAAAAGGGCCTATAAGTAGGGGATTTAAGATTTACAAAAGTGGCTATTTTGGCTATTTGGGCCATTTTAGCTAGTTTGTCCAGTTTGGACTCTTTAGGCACTAACCTGAGGGGGCATGTCAAACTAGGCGTACGCCGATAGGCGTATGCCGATTTGACCCGAAATCCATCCCAACTAATAGCTAGATTGTGGGTACCTGTATGTAGCAGAGATTTTGGTGGAGACCTGTGTACCTCAGAACGAACGAAAAACACACACCGATTTTCACCTAATTGACGCATAACGGTCCGACAATTCACCTGCGCCCTTCTGTGCAAGATATGCCTTTCCATAGCGTAATGGACTATATAGTTATGCTCTATCTCGGGTTTCCCTAGAAATAACTTTATATTAAGGCTGCAGACTATATAAGTATAGATTTGCTAGAGGTATCTACTTATCTTTATTTTATAAGTAATTGCGCCTTTAGTAGCAATATATTCCATATTATTAGTAAAGCTATATACTTACTACTTCTAGTAATCAATATATAGTAAATTAAGTTAGCAGGCAAACATATGATTTATGAGGGCGTAGAAATTATAACTAGTATCTATAAGAGCGTGGGTTGTGTATTCTTTATTAATTTTAACTATAAGAGTTGCTAAAGGTCTGCTTATTCTATGCTTTTCCCCAAATACCTCCCAGTCTGCCCATTCCTCCTCTATACACTCTACTGCCTGATTAGAAAAAGCTTCTCTTATTAAGGCTCCTATCTAAAAATCTCACAGCTCACTATATTGAAATACTTCATATATTAGCATACTTGACCTTGGCACTCTAGGCTATATCAATAAGGATTTATTAGCATTCTTTCACTAATCTAGTTAATCTCACTTCACTTATTAGCTTAATAGAACTACTATTTCTCCTATACTAGTTTTATATATAGCTTTTTAGGTATCTCAGCTATAATGAACTAATTAAAAAAACTAGTAGTAAATAAAAGTAATTAAGAGGGGGGGGGGGATATAAGGGAGGAAAAAGAAAAAAAAGTTAGTTCTAGCTAAAATACCAAAAGAAGGGAGGATTTCAGGGTCTTCACAATTCCCATCAACTTTCAAAAGAACGCATATCTAATACGAACCCTCCATAGGCTAATAGGTCTACAAATCGCTCATTCTCCTCCATTCAGCTCATATTTATATCTCATATTATGATTTCTTTATTTCTTTATAGCAGCTAAATATCGCAATTATCTAAAAAGAAGTATATATATGTTATTATATATTATAACAGCAGGACATCTAGACGCAAAAAGGTACCCCACTCTCCTAGAAACCTTTGAGGGTTATAGCGAAGAGCAAAACGGATCCGCCTCTAAGCACCATTAGAAAGAGCAGGATCCCGATAGGGACTACAAAGATAGCAAACAACACAACACTACCCACAAAAGGATACCAATAACAAAAATAAGCTCAAAAGATACGCATAGTAATTCGCAGATCTAATCAGAAAGAATAAAAAGAATTAGGCTTAAAGTAGAAGAGATATTGCAGAAACTATATATAGAATTATTAAGATTTATGCCCCTTCGAGGCCAAAAAGACTATAGTTCATAATAGGTAGAAAGCATAAAGAAAACCGTGTTCCTGCCTTCCAGTCCTCTGCTTTTAGACCCCTCCGATAGTTGGTCCAGCTGTACTGCTGACTGCGCAGCCATGCCATCCTATTCCATCCCAGTAGTGCTAGTATTAAGGGTCTAGGAGTTACTATTACATATAAATTAGAGGTGGCCTCTAATTTAGAGGGTTAATTAGGTAGTTATATACTATTTCTTGTAGTAATTCTATCTCTAGCTCTCCTTATTCTTAGTAATAGATATTAATGTAAGGTAGTAATAATAATAATAGGTAGTTCTTATTTAAATTAGAAGCTTATGATATATAAGTTAACATTATTGTTTTGCTATTTATTATCTCTACTAGCTAGGTACTATATTATATATTAAATAATATAATAGTTCAGGCTTAAGCTATCTTATTTCACCTTAACTTATACCTTAAGATTAAATTAATATACTCTTCTTTTTATATTATGAGAATCTTAGAAGAATTAATTAATCATATCGAGGTTAACTATTGGGGCATTAGAAGATCTCTTTTATAATTATTTTCCTACTTAAGAGTTTCATAAGATTATGAGGTTATTAAGGTTATATAATAGATATAAGGATTAAATTGAGTCTTTTAAAGTAGTTAGCCTAACTACTGATTAGTGTTGGTTTGCATATGAGTAAGATGATAGTATGCGCGCGGATAGCTCTAATATATATTATTTATATTAAAGCTATTCTGAAGTGCGAGTGTATGTATAGAAGTAAGATACAAACTAGCTACTTGGGTAGTGGTGTTGTGCTATATTAGGCCTGCAAATATGGTTACGTGACGTATGTACGTACGTATGATATCGTATCCAGCAGAGCCCTCATCCTGCTACTCCGTGAGTTACGGGGTTATTGCGATAGTACCTCTTATCGCACAGACTCAGGTCTAGCCCTTCGCACTTAGGAAGGCACTAGAGGACCCCCTACCTGCCTAGCTATAAGTAGATTTATAGCTACTACTAGTTATTAGTAATAATAGTAAATTTAAATAGCGCGTAGAGGAGGTCTAGATAGCATAATAGAGCGTTATAGGAAGGGGGCGGCAGCATAAGGCATTAGTTAAGTGGGAAGAGTATGCAGAGCCTACCTAGGAGCTAGTAATGGCCGTTATAGAGACTGAAGCGGCGGGTAAGTATGAAGAGAGGTATAGGCTAATTATAGCTAATAATAGCAACCTAGCCTACGCCTAGAGGGCGCCCAGCTGGGGGAGGGGATAATAATACAGGCTACGCCCAGTTAGAACTATCTGGGCTTCTGCCTAGATATACCGCCCTTAGGGCCCACCCAGTAGCCACTTATAAACCTAGCATAACCTTGCTGAAGCGGAAAACTCTCTCTTTTCCTCTTCAGCTTCAAATAAACAGTATTACGCCACCTCTTGTCGCACAGACTCAGGTCCAGCCCTTCGCAGATATCTACTTATTAAATACGTTCTATAGCTAAATTAAGACCTAAATATAGTATCTCTCACCTTATTATAAGCTCTAGTAACTATAGGAAGAGAACCTATAGATAAAGCCTATTTAGAAAGCCTATATTTAGAAGCTTATAGCATACCTAAGTTGTAATAAGTCCTTAAAGCTTCTAAAGAAATAATACTACTAGCTAAGGCTTATTCTTAATATCAAGTAATATATATATAACTATTAAACTTATTCCTATACTTAGAAGCTTAGAGATAGACTCCCAGGCAAACTAAGATCTCTATGAATCCCTAATTATCTCTAGGAGCATATTATAATAGACTTTATAGCTTATTCCCCTAATCACTATAGGTATAATAACGTTTTTATAGTGATATACTACTCATTAAACAAAATAATTTCCCTACTATATTATAAGACCACTATAGCTTATAACCTAGCTTCCTCTGCGTAAGTCCGCAAAGTCCGAAAAGGCTGATTTATAAGGGCGGATATCAGGTCAAATCGGCACACGCCCAGTTCAACACATACTATGGTTGCAGGCCAAAGTAAAATACCCCTGCTAGGTATCTGTGGGGCGGCACCACCTCGAGACCGCACCCCCTAACTAACCCCAATTAGGATGATGCCAGGCCCAAAGAGGTAATTACTGCCCTTACCGCCTCGGCCCTCTTTTTTTGCTAGCCGCCCTCGAGGTTAGGAACTATTCTGCCCTCTTTACAACCCTCTCGTTAACTTCAACTCCTCTATACCTAAAAAAAACTAGTCTTTTTTACTCTTTTTTACTCTTTTTTTCACCATAATAATATAACGATGCCCCGAGGTAGGCCTAAAGGCTCTCATATGAAATAGCTGCCTGAAACTAAGCGGCAACGCGGCCGTATGCTTTATTTTGACGCCTAGCTATTAACTTCTGAAATCATTAAAAAAACTAGCTTTTTAAGCACCTAAATTAAGAACGCTATATAGGTTCCCTCTGCTGCGCCCGCCCCTCGCAGTGGGCGCCCTAGGTTTATAAGCACTAAATAAGAATAGTAGTTACTTAAGTATATTACCTCCTCCAAGGAGGGTTGTAGGGCCTCCTTCTTATAGTTATCTTTAGTCCTTTTAAATACTATTTTTGGGATATATACTATCTGGGCTGCTTTATGCTACTTAGAATATAAACGCTATATTGCCTGCTATAAGCCCCTAATTACTGAAGAGAGCTGTTAATAGCGCCTCACGTAGGCTTATACCCACCTCAACTAGACCCCTGCGTAATGGTGCTATATTCTATGGTCTGATGAAACCTGGATTACGGGAGGTTACTATTGCAAGTAGTATATTATGAGGCTTCCTAGTGAAAAGTGGGATCCTACTTATATCGTTAAGAGGCACTAATAGAAGTATAGCTAGATGTTCTGGGGTTGCTTCTACGGCATTATGAAGGGCCTAGGTATCTTCTGGGAGAAGGACTGGGGTACTATCCATGCTAATACCTACTAGGAGTATACTATCCCAATTATTAATAGTTAGCTTCGCCTCTACTGCGAGATATATAGTGAGGACCTCATCCTTATATAAGATAGCGCTCTAGCTCACGCTGCCCGCACTATGAAGGAGGAATTTGAGGCTAGGAGTGTTTATATTATTAAGTAGCCGCCCTACTCGCCTAACCTTAACCCTATTGAGAGCTGCTGGAACTAGATGAAGGATTATATTGAAGATAAGTATGGTATCATTAAGAAGCCCTCCTATATATGCGTGGATTAAAGAGGCGTGGGATGCCCTTCTAGAAGCCTACCTCAAAGAGCTTCTCAAGACTATGCTAGCGCGTTGCTAGGCGGTTATTAATGCTAATCGGATGTATATCAGGTTTTGAGATAGCAATATAAAAAAGTCTATTCTTCTGCTAAATTCGCTACCTTTCGCCGTTATTACCGCTTATAATCTTATTGGTTGGTGCCCCCCTGCCACAATCCCCCTGCCTGTGGAGAACTACACGCCCAGGGCATTTTACTTACCCATAATACCATAGTAAAGCTTATTCTGAGTCTTCTAGTTCAAGGTTTTGTTTAAATTCGTCATAATAGTCACTAAATACTGCTAAGTTTTCATTCATCATTTGGCGTGGATAAGAACCCGGTTTTTTTTCTCGGACATAAAGGTTACCAAGTGAGACTGAGATTTGAAGGATCCAACGACGCTGGAGCAAGCCGATCAACGGCTTCGAAAAGAGATTCTAAAGAACGGCTCGAGACGGCTAAGCCAGAGAAGAAAACGTCAAAAATGTTTTTTATCGTCGGTACAAAGTGAAAAGAACAATCAATCAACCAGGTACCTGACCCAACGTCGACGGTTGAAGAAAAACAAAGGGGCAGGAAACGTTGGTGAAGAACGGCGAAAAAAGAAACGACAAAGAGAGCCAACAGCAGCTGAGCGAACGCAACGAACGCCCAACGCCCCCGCCCCCCCCTCCATCCCCCTCCACCCCCCCTTTCCCCTCGTCGCGTTTGAGTCCGATTATTGCGACTGTAGTCTTTTAGTATTGCGACCATAACGCTAAAGTACTCAGGTTTCTTTTACTACGCCCAACTCTGCAGAACAACAACACCACAACAGCATAAATGAGACCGCAATATATATACACTACAAGCGCAAAAAGTGCGCAAAAAGTATTCAAAAATACTTACTTTTTGCGCGCGCAGTGTATGCATATTGCGGTCATATGCGTGCGTACGTGCTGTGCTGTTGTGGTGTTGTTGTGAAATTATCACGCATTTGCACGTGCCGCGCAACCCCTCTAAATACCTGGATAGGCTTAGCGGTACAGTCGCAATACTCAGAGTCTACAGTCGCAATAACCGGACTCTTCGCGTTTCCTTTGATTTTCTGTCCAAGGGGGACGCCAGCCGTAGCAAAAGGCAGGAAAAAGCAGCCGTGTCCGGGGAAGGGGCAAGAGAGCACATGGCTGAGCAAGGAAGCCGTCCAATGTCAATGCCCGAAAATGCGCGAGGAATGGGTCAGCTGAACTAAAGGTGGATATGGGTGGAGACGTCTTCAAAGCCACAACTCAAAAGGGGAAAGGATAGAGAGGAACTCGACAAGGAGCCAGGATAGATAAGTAAGGTGGTGTTATTGTCAGATTATAGGCCCAGGAGCATAACAGGAGGCTGGGGATACGCCCTATATACGGGCGGACCCCACGCAGACTCCAGGCGCACTAGGCCTATTATAGGCGCACCACAGAAAGAACTTTGCGGATTAATGAGAAAAAGAGCATATAAAATAGATTTATATAATATATAATTATATATAGATTTACTAATCTATTTAATAATTAATAGTTTAATATATACTATTTAGTATAAATACTATAATACCTCTTTAATAATAACTATTATTATATATACTACTATAACTATAATTGACTTATATAAATATAAGGACTAGATTCTATAGATTAACCTCCTATATACTAAAGAAGCTAGCTTTAATCTCTAGGATAGTATTAATCCTTATATAGCTACTCTAAGTATAAAAGGCGCCTTCTAGAGCTAAATCAGAGATAAGCTTGAGCTTATTATTCTAGATATCTCTAATTACCTAATTAGTAGTATAGCAAATAGCTTAGTAGTAATACTTTAAGCTAATACTATAATTACTATCTATATTACTACTATTACTAACCTCTTAAAACTAAATCGCAAGCTATTCTAAGCCCGCTACTTAGACTATATATTTAGAAACAAGTACTATAAAGTATATAACAAGTAGCTTTATACTCTTGAGAACTAGATGTATAGTAATATCTATATTAATTTTCTCTAACTAAATTATATAGTAGATAAGCTCATTAACTAATAAACCTATAATCTCTTTAAAGTATAGGAATATCCTCCTATAAGTAGTAAATAGCTATAAAAGGTAATTATAGTATGATTCTTAAGCTTCCCACTTATAGAAAGCTACTTATTGAATATAATATAAAGGAATAGCTTATAAAATAGAAGAAAGTAATTACTAAATTAAAGGCTAGTAGCTTTACTTAGAGTAAGGAGCTTAAATAATAGTTTCTTAACCTTGTAGTAGCGCTTAGTAATGCTAGTTGAAAGATATAGATATATACTTATTAGATAATAGTAGTAATATATATTGAAGATACTTCCCTAAATATAAGAGAGGGTTTTAAGCACGCCTAAGTTACTTTTTATGTATTGATGGGAGTACACTCACGCGTAAAGATAGATTATAAAGCATTTAGCTCTATAGTAATTAGCTATAATACTATAGCTAACTTTAAGAATATAGGATAGATACCTAGGAAGCTTAAGCTTAATACTTACTAACTATAAAGAGAATAAGGAGGCTATACTACTAAAACTTATAAGTAAGAGCAAGTATAGATATTAGCATCTTCTCAGTATGCTTATAGTAGTACTGAGGGGATAACGAGACGTTTAATGAAGGAATAGTAAATAGAAACAATAAAGAGTAAATAATAACAAAAGATAGGTCTTAGTACTAAAGGAGTAAAAGTCTTAATTCTGATATTCTATTCTAACACTTTTATTTATATATAGTAGATAGTATATAGTACTAGTAGTACAATATATAGTAGTAACTATATGTTATAGTATATAGTAGTTACTATACGTTACTTATATAGTGATATCTAACCCTAAATAGAAAAAGCTATTGTCCTAATAGTAAATATTTCTATCCCTCTATAAATTAAAGCTATAGTATAGGCGATCTAATTAAAAATATTGCTGACGTTATTAGTCTTATGCTTCTTATTTAGCGTGGTGGTTTTAGGAGTGCTGCAGCTAGGAGTTAGGGAATTAATCTTAGGGACCTTACTGAGGAGAGCGCGGAGGGAAGTAACCTTAGAGCAAAGAACCTCTACCTCCTTACTAACTTTAGTAGTAGCTTAGGTAATTTTATGCTTAAGACCTACTTTGTAAACATTAGTGAGTTAATTAGTAAAGTACCTTTAACTTATAGCGCTAAGGGTCTTAATATTAGCTTTAAGGGTAGAAATATAGGAGATAAGCTTATTCTAAAGGCTAGTAGCGAGAGTAGTAACCTAGGCATTAGTGCCCTTAGTAGTAGCGGCGATATTATTAGCGGTCTTATTGGCTTTACTAGCGGCGGCGCAGGTGGCATTATTAATTATACATATGCTTTAGAGGCTAATAACTATAGTAAGCGATATTAAGTTAATATAATTAAGCGTGATGAGACTCCTAGCAATCTTAGCCTTAAAAGTGCTAGGGTAGTAGGTAATAAATACCACAAGCATAGATATATAGGAAGGAAGTATATAGCTATATATAATACCGCTTCATATACTATTTAGAGCTTATTTATAGGCGCTCTAGATATAGCAGACCGCTTGGTTAGAGGAGATATTAGTAATTACGCTCTTCTCACTAAAAGTCTCCCTAATAAAGTAAAAAGCCTCAGCATACAGGGCATTATTAGGGAATTACTTAAAGAGGGCGGGGGTAGCTTTATTAAGATTAGTGCAGGTAATATACCCCTTAGAGCAGCGCTTAGCAGTCGGGTTGCTAGGAATAACTAGCATATTATTATTATTATTAATATTATCCTTAACTTCCTCCTTATTATCCTCTTCTTCCTCCTTAGTAGAGTTATTGAGGAGGTTATTATTCTCACCTAAAGGGTTAGAGGCATTATTTAGCGCCGCCTTGAAGGCTTGAACTATATCGCTAGTATAAATAAGTAGGCTTTTGTATAGCTCTTATGTGTTTTTAGCTATAGAGTAGCCTTTCTACTTGATAAGATACAAGATAGTAGAATTTTATCCTCACTAGTTAATTAATTAGTTAATAAGACATTCTACCTTATACGTATTATAACTATCTATAATAATAAGTTATAGTGGGGCTATTATCTAATAGAACGGGTCTAGTACCTTAGCTAGTTAGTAGAGCTAAGTAATATTAAGGACTAGGCAGATCTTCTAAGAAGCGGGGAGGTTAAGCTAGTAGGCTATGGGGTTAACTCTAGTAGTAATTTGAAATAGACTAGCTTAGGTTACTAACTGTTTGCGCTTTACGTAGCTGGGGAGGTAGTAAATCTTACTGAGGCGAACCTAAACGTAGTTATTAATATTAAACTTAATATTTATTTAGCGATAGTTATAGTATTACTAGCAGATTTTATTAGCTGCGTTAATAAGGCCGGCGGCTTCCTCCTAGTAAGTATGCTAGAGGACCTTAATAGCTTCTATTAGCGCGGATTTATTTATAATAGCATTAAGGATAGCCCTAGAGCGGAAGCCTAGCATAACCTTATTGGGGAACTAGCTAATAGTAGGTGATAGTATATTATTGAGGTTATATTAAAGGGTGGGGAGAATATCTACTTAGGGAGTATCTAGGTGTTACTGCGCGGCTGTGACCAGCCCGAATTTCAGGTTACGTAACTACTAAGTTACGTGACCCTTGTGGAGGTCCTAACTTTTGGCGTGGGATTTAACTAGGCTAATTTTTAGGTTACGTAACCGCTAAGTCACGTAACCCACAAAGGGCTCTTCAACTTCTAAGGCCCATATTAGCCCATAGATAGACCTTTCCTTCTTTAACTTAGAATCTACTTAATATAGGGTAATTAAAGCGCGCTAGCTTTTACCTCTTTATTATTTATAATACTATTCTAAGTTTACTAATCTTTCTCTAGAGATAGAAGAATAATATCTCTAATTACTAAAACCCCCGATTATTAAATAACTTAAAATAATATTGCAGTACCTAACTAAGCGCTTAGCTAATTAAACTCCTACTCTAACTATCTCTAAATCAATTAATATACCCCTCTATTATACTAAGTAAATTACGCCTGCTTAGTCGCAGCTAGAGAGTAGTAATAACCCTAACGCTTAATACTAGAAGGTTTTTAGAACCTTATATAAAAGTAGTCTAATATTACTATACTACACTACCTAACTATAATACCCCGCTATATAAAGATCTTAAGACCTTTAACCTAAATAAACTAATCCGGGAATAGCTAATTAATAGCCTATTTATCAACCTTAATACTAAAGAATATAAAAGCCTTACCTAGAGCGCTGCCTGAAACCTATAAAAGCTCTCTAACCTTCTTATTATTAATTATAACTACCTAGGAGAGGGCTAGAAAATTATATTTACTCTTAATATAATAACTTAGTTATTCTAGAAGAACTTAGACTTAATTTGTACCTAGATTTAAGACTAGCTTATTAAGAGAGTAGCCTAAAGCGCTAAGTCTTAGACCCTTTATACTAGTTATACTATAGTTAGTAATAACCTCTACATACTTTATAATACTACCCTCTACCTAGAGTATAAGAATTAAGAACTTTATAAGTACCTAAAAGAGATAACCGCTACAAATACTACTACTAAATAGGCTAAAACCCTTAAGCGCTATTACTAGAAATACAACTAAGCTCGCCAAGAGTATAATAAAGCCTGGGAGGTAAATATAGCCCTTCTCTAGCGCTTTAGGTGTGAGATCTCTAATACTCCTCCTCTTATTACTACCTCATCTAGTAATATATGTATAGCTATCTAATCCCTCCTTAACTAAATAGATTACTTAAAGACTTACTCTTATGAGGACTCCCCCTTATTAACCTCTAGTAATAGTCGTATTTAATCTACTAAAATACTTGAGGTTCCTATCTCTATATGTAATAATACTAATAACCTAAAGCACCTAAAGTTTAATACCTAGCTACTCTATATTAAGATCTACCTTAATAGCAGTGAGTATTATAATAACTCCTAGCGCTTTAAGTATGTACTCTTATGCTTTAGAGGTATAGCCTATAATATAATCTCACCTCTCCTTGAGGGAGACTAGCCCCAAATCTTAACTATAGAATAACTTATTAAGAAGCTTAAAGGTACCTTTATAAACCCTATTTAGAGAGATAAAGCCTAAACAAAGCTTAATAACCTCATAATCTTATTTAAGGATATCTAGCTTAAGTAAGTAAGTTTTACTAAGCTCGCCTAGAAGTCTGAACTTCTAGAGTTCTAATAGCACTAGAAGTTCTATAAGAAGCTATTTATCTCCCTATAAAACTAATAGTCTATTTACTATATAAATAATACCCTTAATTTCTAGGATTATACTATATAGGTCTATACTATAGCTTATAGTATAGCGCTAATTATAGCTAATTAAACTGCTACTTATAGTTTAACTTCTACCGCCTGCATAGATAATTTAAATAGAGGAAACCCCTAAATATACTTAGCTTAAGCCTAAACTAACTATAATTATATCCCTAAGGCTCTATATAAGAAGCTCTATAAGTAAGGCGCCTATTTTATCTATAGTAATATAGGCTATACCTCGCGAGATAGCCTTCATAAAAAGGCTAAGGCTGTAGTAAATATTATAGAGCTAGTATAGGCTATAGAGACCCCTAAGACCCCTAATATGTTAGAAAACTAGGCCCCCTAGTAAAGGTAAACTCCCTACTAGGAGAAAAGAAAATATAAGATTAGTAACTAATAATAATATCTATTAACTTTTAATAACTAATTAGCAGTATACTACTAGAGAAAGAATTGGTTCTAATCTTTAATAGATATAGTATTCGCCTTAGAGCCCTTCTCAATACTAGAGCAAATGGCTATGCTTTTATAAATACCTGAATTACCCCACTACTTAGGGAGTTTTGCTACACTAAATATAATAAGTTATAGCAGCTTATTCCTACTACTAGATTTAATAGCAAATTATTAAATACTATAACTATAGTGTAAATAACCTATATATAGGTAGACTACTAAGAGTTAATGTATATACCTCTCCTCTAACTTAATATAGGGAGATATAATCTTATCCCTAGCTGGTTATAGTTTAACTATTATAATGTTAGCATAGATATATAATACTAGCGCTTATATTAGCTTAAAGAACTCTCCATAGCGTGAGACCTTCTGTATATAATTATATGCGATATAGAAGACCTTCTATAGCCCGCAGATATAGATATAGAGCATTAAATTAACGCTGAATAACGCTAGGCTGCTTTTAAAGCTAATAAATAACTAGAGAAGGCCTAGAAGGCTATGGGGAGCAAAACAAAGACCCTAATAAAACTTCTATAGTATAACTAGGCGCTAGGAAGCTTAAGTTATAATAAAAACTTATAAAGAATAGATAGGGTACTAAAAGATACTATACCTATAGCCTAAACCTAATTAAACCCCTAAAAGAACTTAAACCTCTTAGCTCTAAGGCTTAATAGGCGAAGGAGAACCTAGATATGGTATTTATTAGAGCTATTAGATTTAAAATAAACCTGAGGCAAATAGATATTAAGCTAGGCTTAATCTTACTCTATAAGCTGAACTTATTAATTACTAATAAAGATAGGCGCTAACTTCCTAGAGATAGATAAAGCTAGAAACTAACGCCTAATTAAGAAATAACTCCTATTATACCTCTAAAATTAGTAGAACTACTTTAGTAAAGCAGCTAGTAATATATTACTACCCTATTACCTCCATAACTATAAATTTAAACTTAAACTTAATACTAAAGAATAGCTAAAGGTCTACTTACTATATAAATAGTTACTCCTAGGACTTAAGGCTACCTAGTAGTACCTCCTAAATACTCTAGAAGGGGTTTATAGCGCTAGAGAATACCCCCTTTATATTTCCAACCCTCTTTATTAGAAAGGCTAATAAGCGCCTCTACTTCTAAATTAACCTTTAGAAGCTAAACAAGTTTATTAAGAAATACTGGTACCCCCTACTATTAATTAATGAGACCCTGAGCCAAATTAGCTAAGCTAAGCTATTTATAAAAATCAATATATACTAGGCCTTCTACTAGATCTATATCTACCCTAACTCAGAAGACCTAATAATCTTCTAAACTTACTATAGGTCCTATAAGTATAAGGTTCTACTATTTAGGCTCTATAATAGCTTAGCGACTTACTAGCGCTATATAAATAATATACTTATAGATTATTTTAATAAATTCTACATAGCGTATATAGATAATATATTAGTATACTCTAAAGACCCCCTCTAGTATAAGGAGCATACTAAGAAAGTTCTAAATTAGCTATACTAAGCTAGTCTCTAGGCTAATATTAAGAAATATAAATTCAGTATAATAACTACTTACTAGCTGGGGTTTATTATTATAACTAAAGGAATTAGCTCTAACCTAGAGAAGGTTTCTATTATAAAGCCCTAGTAACTACTAACTATAGTCTGAGGGATCTAGTTCTTTCTGGGGTTCTATAACTTCTACTACTACTTTATTACCAATTATAATAAGGTAGCGCGCCTGCTCATAAAACTTACTACAAAGAGCGCTAAGTTTACCTTTAGTAGCAACTATAAAAAAGCGTTTATAGTACTAAAGAATGCTCTTACCTCAGCCCCTATACTTTAATACTAGCGCCTAGAACTACTAACGCAAGTTGAGATAAATATTTCGGAGTTAGCTTATACAGCCGCTCTACTGTGATAGCAGCCTAATAATTAGCTATAGCACTTTATAGCATACTTTTTGAAGATAATATTACTAGTAGAAATAAACTACCCTATTTATAACTAGGAGATACTAGCTATTATTCTTATATTAGAGGAATAGTACGCTAAACTCTTAGTAGTAACCTAATAGTTTGAAGTTATTATAGATTACTAGCTGCTACTCTATTTCATAATAAAGCAGCTCCTAAATATTCACTAGGCCTAATAGTTAGGCATCCTAGCTAGCTTTAACTTCTATATTTAGTACCACTTAGGGTGGGAAAATACACTAGCTAATATCCTATCCCATAAGAATAAAGACCTATATATATAGCAGGCAATCTATAAGTCTAACTATACTTAGGTACTACTGCTACCTAGTTATGTTTCTATAGAGATAGCTAATAAACTCTATTAGCTATTATTAGCTAATATTACCTCACTAGAAGTAGTACTTAATAGTCTTAAGCTAGATACTAACCTATAGGGATATCTCCTTATCAAACATATCCTTTAGCTGAATAGAGACCTAGAAACCCCCTTACTAAGAGCATTAAGAGACCTTATAGTAGTAGAGAAGGAATACTAGAAAGTCTGGAATAGATTATTAGTAATAAATAGGAAGCTAGTAGTACCTAAAGAGGAAGACCTATATACTAAATTAATCTGGGAGGTATATACCTAAATACTTATAGCGCACCCTAGCTAGAATAAGATACTTAAGCTCCTAAAGGAATAATACTACTAGCTATAACTTACTATAGATATAGATTAATATATTTATAACTACTATATCTACTACTATACCTAGAAGCCTAGAGATAGGCTACTAAGTAAGTTAAGACCCTTATTTATCTCTAACTACCTATAGGAGCATATTACTATAGACTTTATATTATACCCCCCTAATTAATATAGGTACAATAATATATTTATAGTAGTTTACTACTTATTAAAACAGATTATCTTATTACCCTATTATAAGATAGTAATAGCTTATAATCTAGCCTAACTATATTATACCTATATCATCTGCTATACTATCTTCCCCATTATAATTATATTAGATTGGGGCCCCTAATTTATATCTAATTTCTGGAATAAGCTCTATAAGATCTATAGCGTTATGATCTAGCTCTCTACTGCAGGCTATACTAAAACCGACGGTCAGATAGAGATCCTTGACTAGTACTTAACTTAGCGTTTATACCCCTAGATTAACTGATTTCAGAATAACTAGAGCGAAATACTACTTACTATAGACTTCGCTTACGCTACTCTCCTAAATAAGATAATAGGCTTTACCCCCTTTAAGATTAAATAGAGCTACTCCCTATATATAAGCTTTAATTAGGATTAATATATAATAAGGTTTAATAGTATAAAGTAGAAAATTAACTATACTAACGCCTAGAAGCTAGCTAAGAGCCTTTATAGTATCTAGGATATTACTAAAGGGAATATAATAATAATATAATAGTGCTAGACTCACATAGCTAACTACTAGCACTAACTAGATAACCTATCTATTAGTAACTATGCTTATATCTCTACAGCTAGATAGTACTACAAAATTTCTTTAAAACTCTCTATACTATAGGACAGCCCCTAAGTAATTAGGGCTATAGGCCGAGGGGGAACTTAGGTTCTCAATCTACTAAAAGAATATAACTACTATCTAGCTTTTTACTCCAGTAAGCTCTAAAGAGTAGTAGATAACTCCCTACTCGGATAGTTTAACCCGCTACTACTAGCTATTAAATTTGATATAAAGCTAGAATATAAGGTTAGTTAGGTTATAGCTAGTTATATCTACTAGAGAAAACTATAGTAGTATGCTAATTAGAAGGGATATAATAGAGACCCTACTAAGTATAACGCTGAGAGCTTTAAATATATACTAGCAGCGCTATAGGACTTCTATACTACTAACCTAAAGGCTGAGGGCCTGCTAAAACGCCTCGTTGCCTAGCTACTAGCTGCCGCCTGAGATGAGGACCTAGTGACCTCACTAGATAATAATATTCCCGCCTAAGCTGCGTGCAATCGAGTTAATGCAGATATTAATATTAATTGAGGGGGGGGGGGGGGTTGATATCACGGCGCGGCTGTGACCAGCCCGAATTTCAGGTTACATAACCACTAAGTTACGTAACCCTCAGGGAGGTCCCAACTTATGGCGTGGGATTTAACCAGGCTGACTTTCAGGTTACGTGACCGCTAAGTCACGTGACCCATAAAGGGCTCTGCAACTTCTAAGGCCCACGTTAGCCTATAGATAGACTTTTCCTTCTTTAACTCAGAATCCACTCAATACAGCGTAATTAAAGCGCGCCAGCCTTCGCCCTTTCGTTGTTCGTGACATAGGTTTACCTATATATAATACTGTAGGGCGATCTTTATAGTCTAGTCAGTCTGCTCGCTCTAGCTATTAGTCTGGGGATGGTATATAGTAGAAAAGAGAAGCTTAACTTTTAGCGTGGGAAAGATAGTCTTTTAAATCTTTAAGATAAACGTAGGGTCTTAGTTACGAATAATACGCACTAGAATGCCCTAGTTGTATATTAGCTAAAACTAAATAAATATAAGTCCCTAATTCTAATTGGAATATTACTTATTGCTCGGGATTAGAAGGTCTTTCTTAGAGAATTTGTATATTTAAGTACAGAGGTAGTTAAGTATATTATAGCTTATTAGAGCCTAGAAAGTGCCTACTAAAGGGATAGGGAGTAAGTCTATAATAAAGTTGATAGTTATAGTATAGTAGGGGCAGGGCACTATAGGAATAGGCTAGAGGGTGCCTAAGAATAAGCTATAATTAATACTATTTTCCTAATAGCTAGGATAGTAGTAAATATATAAGCAGCAGGCTTTTACCTTATTATAGAACTAAGTCCTTATTAACTTATAAATTATATAGTTAAGACTAAAATAATACTTATTATTATACACTAGTTAAAAGATATTAGAATTAATGGCATAAGAAATACAGAGCCTCTCTATATTATTAGCGTTAATATAGAAAAGAAGGCTATTATACTGTATCTATTGTTAGACCTAGAAACATTTGGGGTAGTAACTATAGCTATAGCGCGGTGCTCCTCTTTAAGGGCAGCGTGAGGCGTAATAGTCTGCTATTACTTAGTATTATTATTAGTAATACTGCGTAAAATAGCGCTCTATTTACTATTGTTAGTATAGGCTTTTGCAATTCAAGCGAAAAGCTCTATATTGAGGTAGATAATAGTCTTAGTAGTAGGCCCTAGCGCGGAGGCTTTAGTAAGCCTAATAAAGTTAGAGAAACTATAGTTAGTTATCTTCTTAGTAATTCTATTATTAATATTAGTAAGTTTGTTAGCCTTAGGGGAAAGTAAGGCTTAATTAGAATATTAGAGTAATAGGAGCTATGAAAGATTGTCTGGGACTATATTGAGTTTGCCTAGGATATAGGTAATATATAGTTAAAACTACAAGAGGTAATTAGCTGCATTAGTAAGCTTTAGGTTTACCCTTGCGAGGTTAAGTATATATAGCGAGATGTGGGTGAGAATACTGCGTGTAGTAGCGTAGTTAGTAAGGATATTTATAGGTAAGTAGTTAGACTAAACTAGCTTATAGAGCTTCTACATAGCCTATACTATACTAGTAATTTCTGCTTCAGTAGCCTAAAACTGCTATTTCGTAGGTATAATTACTCTGAGAGGAATAGAATAAGCTAAATATTAGAGGTCTTAAGCGTAGTGAGGTTAATCTTAGTATTAGGGAGTTTATTATCTAACTAGAAGACTATACACCCAAATTCTCCTTTATATATATTTAGCTTAATAAAGAGCTCCTTAGTATGAGAAATTTAATATTAGGCTACTTAATAGTAAAGGTTCTCTTATAGGGCGTTCTAGAACTTAATCTCCTCTTCTGTAGGTTAAAAGGTAATCTTAGTGAGGTTATAAGTATACATCTACTTAGCTACTTCTTATAGTAGCTAATCCTCACTATGAAGAAGAGTTAAAAGAACAACTTTATAGTAGGTAAGGGGCGCTATCATGATATTAAATTATAGTGTATTATAGTAAAGCTAACGTATTATTCTAAGATATCCCTTAGGGTTATAGAGATTATTATGGAATACAAGCTATTAAAAAGCCATAGTACAGTTATTTATATATAAGACTCTAGTAGCATTAAATATATAGCTGAGGAGCTTTATAGAGATAGAGCTAGTAAATAACTTCTCTATAGATATATAGAGGCGACTATGCTCGAGAAGCTAGAGTATAATCTTAGTATAATAGAGGTAGTCCTTAATAGTATTGCTAAAGATCATAATATTATTAATATATGCTTAGATAATATCTTAAAAGTTATAAAATAAGTTATCTATAAAGCCTTAAGCATATATAGGGGAGTTTTCAAACCCTATTAGAACGGTATTAGATACCTTAATACTATAGAGAGAAATTATAGCTATCTAGTTATAATATTTAAAATATATAGAAAGCTAGTAAAGGAAACTTATAGCATTAAGGACTATAATCTAGCCCTTACCTTATAGGTACTTAAGAATATTATCCTAGTCTGGGAGAGGGTATATATTAGGGAGTACGCCCTTATTTAAGAGGCGAAGGTTAACTACTAGGCAGCCTTTTCTCATACTATTTACTACGCGCTATATTATAAATAACGGGCATACAATAGGAAATAGTCCCATAGTAAAGAGTATTTTACCTTTAAAGTAGAGGCTATTAAGCTTGCTATAAGCAAGCTTAGCGTCTTTAGTCCCTAGTAGGAAGGCGCGGGACGCCTTAATCTAGCTTTGCTAACTATTAATAAAGTTAATATATATACCTTCCTTATTAGGTATTGAAATAATACTATAGTTATAGAAGATATTATAGCAGTTAAATATTGCCTTAAGATAGGCTATAAAATAGGGTCACTAGTATAGATCTTAATACTAGCAGCTAACTTAATTATTAGGATACTATCTAAGCGGGAGATACTACAGGAGGGGACTTCTGCAGAGCTGGGATTTATAGGAAGGATATTACTAGATACTACAGTATAGAAAGCTTCCTCTATTTTAGTAGGCGGGGCATTAGGATCTCCCGGGAAGAGGGTATTAATATTAGCCTAGTTAATGAGGTTAGCAGTATTAGTATTATTAAAGCGAGTTATAGTGCTAACTCTCATCCCCTTAGAGATACTAAGCAGCATAGTTAAAGGATTTTATGAAAGAACTAACTTTAGGGTATTAGAAGTAATAATACTATTAACTATAGAAGGGATCTATAAATAGAAACGCTATAGCTAGTCTTAGGTACTAGCTGCTAGGGAGGCTAGGGGGTTAGTATAGCGAACTGCAGTAAAGAGAGAGGTATGGGGAGGAATTATAGTAGCTTATATGAGGTTAACTATTCTAATAATAGGGAGAATGCTCTTATAGTTTATCTTAGTAGTTATACTATATATAGAGCGGAACTTTATAACCACTTTATTAAAGTTAATGAATAACCTATAGATTTCATAAAATGGCGTATCTAAGAGTAGGTTTACGCCAGGTAAGTTTATAACTACTATAGTAATAATAACATGAGCCTAGATAGGCGTATTACTAAGCATGCCCGGGAGGTAGAAGTCAAAGGTAGCTTCCTCTATAACCTCAAAGGATACGTTTATAGCCTCTATATAGCGGGTGTCTACTAGATATAGGTAAGCCTTACTAATAAAGCAATTTATATACTAGCAGTTAATAAGAGTAATAAAAGCGCCTATATTAATGTAAACTTCCTCTATAGAACTATTAATATAGGCAGATATATAGAGGTAGAGATGGGTTTACTTATAAAAGAGTGTGCTCTTATATAGCTTGGGAGAGGTATTAATACCTTAGCTAGCCTCTAAGATAAAATTAGTAGTATAAGCGGGAGTAGAAGTAGTAGTATTAGTAGCGAGACCTATAAAGAGGGGGTGCTTAGTATCTAAGGCTAATATATTATTTAAGTTAAAAATAAGGTTATTTTATATAAGCTAGTAGTTAACCTCCTATTTAGGGGAGTGAAGCATTACTAGGTTAGAGTTATAAATACTTATCTATTCTACTTGGGGCTAGAATGAGTTAGATAGGTTAGGTTATTTATAAATATTAATAAGCTTATAGGTATTATTAATAATATAGTTAATAATAGCCTTAGGGTTAGTATCTTTAAAGACCTAGTAAGCTTAATAATTATAATAGTATTAAGCTATCTATTATAAGTAGTTAAACTATCAAGGATATTCCTAAGGCCTCTAAGTATCATAGTAGCTGCCCTGGGGGGCCTAGGTATTAGCTAGCTTGATAGCTTAATATAGGGTATTATAATTATTAGCGCAGCTCTACTAGAACTCTCTGCGATTTCTAGACTAGTTATACTAGTAGTTCTGTTGCGGCGAATCTTGGTAGGAGTATAAATACCCCTAATAAGTAGAGTTATTTAGTATGGCTAAGTAGAGGGCGTAGTAGGCCCCTGCACTAAAAAAGAATAGAGCGTGAGCATATTAGATAGTATGATATTTCTTATTTACGAGGGAGAGATATATATCTATTATGTCTATTGCCCTAGCCTTATAGAGACATTACTAGAATTCTAAATTAAGGGATTAGTAGAAGACTATAAGTAGCTAGTAGGTAGTAATAGATCCCTATACCCTCACATGCTTATAGACTTTATGCGTATATTAGTAGATATTCTTATTGCTATTAATCTAGTTAAGGGTAAACTAGTTCTCCTAGAGCTAAGTCTAAGCTTCTATTATAGTGGGGGCAAACTTCTATTAAATAGCGTTATATAATATAGATAACTCATTAGACTAGTAGTAATACTCTTCTATATTTCTATATTTATAGACCTACTAGGAGAGAGTGAAGTCTTTCAGGAGAGTCTCCTATTAGGCAGTAATAGCTACATAGTAATAGGGAAACTTAGCTAAAGTTAAAAGGTAGGAGAGCTAGATATCTACTTTATAGTAGTATATAACTCTATAGTCATAGATAACTAGCTCCTTACTATATTTTAAAGAGGGAGCATTAGGCTAGAATACCTTATAGTCCTATAATATCTGGGGCTAGAAGGGCGCTAGGGCTAGCTATACCTAGGTAGTAAAACCCCGTGTAATTGCTAGGGCAAGAGCCTCTATAAAGAGGCTATATAGGCTCTAAAAGGCGTTAGTAGTCCTACTATAGATATAGTGAGGTATTAGATCTTAAGGGGGTTAGCGAGGAACTCTAGGCGTTAGTAAGCTACTACTGGGGGAACCCTATAGTAGGTAGCTTAGTGGGGTAGTACTGGGAAGAGCAGGAGCCCAATGGGGACTGCAAAGATAGCAAACAACACAACACTACCCACAAAAGGATAGGAATAATAAAAATAGGCTCAAAAGATACGCGTAGGGATTTGCAGATCTAATCAGAAAGAATGGGAAGAGTCGGGCTTGAAATAAAAGAGATATCGCGGAGGTCGTATATGGGATTATTAAGGTATAATAGATAATAATAGTATTGATAATAATGATGATAGATATCCTGAGTGCTGGATGCGCGCGTATATATGCGCATACGGGCTTACATAATCACAGCTTTCCTAGCTATGCGTGGGCGCTAACTCACGTATCCTTTTCCAGTACTTTATCTTATTACTCCTAGGCCTAGAGGAGCTATTATAATAGTAGTATTCCTAGTGGGATTAGTATAGGTACTATCTAGTAGAAAATATAAGGAGTTAGTAGGGTATATTAATAGGGTAGTAATATAACTTGTAGTTAGGGGTTTTAATAATACCCTAGGAGGTACTTAAGTCTCTACTTTTATTAGTGCTCTAGGTTTCTGAGGAGGCTTCATTAGTAGAGTGGGAGGATTTAGTTGTGGAGCGGCTGTGAAGGTAAGCTATCTAGTATTGCGAACTTAGATCTCTTTAGGGCTAAGGCTAGTAAAAGCACTGCGAAGGGTATTAGATTTATAATAGCGAAGAAGGACCGTTGTTATGCTACTAATAGTCTCCCTTAGCAAGTAGGTGTAAATATTCTAGCTATTATTATTAAGTAGCTTATTAAGCTAGCTAGTATTATAGGAAACCAATAGAATATAAAGCATTTAATTTATATCCCAATAGAGGCTGCCTAGTACTACTTTAATATTAAGGAACGCCTAGCTAAGGCTGCGAACTACTAGGTTATACTTATTTTAATTTATAAAGCATAATAAAGCGGGCGTTATTCTATTACGCTTCTATGAAATAAGGCGAAGGGAAGGATAACCTAGCAGTAGATATTAGCTAGTCTATAGTGATGGAGTCCTCTAAGCCTAAGCTTAAGCCCTTATCCTATCGTATATATTATAAGCGCTCTTTATAGGCTCTCGCTATAAGGTAAACATAGGTTAAAGCTTCTAAAGAGTGAAGAGACTTAATAAGGTTAAGGATCTAAAAGGAAAATCTAGAAGTTATGTTACTAGATATTAGCGTTTTCTTAGTATACCTATAGTAGTACTAAGGGGGTAATAAGATATTTAACAAACAAATAGTATATAGAAATAATATATAGTAAATAATAATAAAAGATAGGTCTTAGTATTAAAGGAGTGAAAGTCTTGGATCTTATGTCCTATTCTAATAGTCTTTCTTATAGGCGGCAGACGCTATGTGATAGTAGCAGTATACTACGTAGTAGTAACTGTGCGTTATGGTATGTAGTAGTGACTGTGCGCTACTTATATAGTGACAATAGGTCATAATAGGGGATACCGAAGGGCTTTACTTAGTATACTATAGCGTATACCTCTTATTGAATTACTAGACTATACTTAAAGGCTTATAACTAGAACAGCTTCGGAAATGCAAATCTATCTGCTATTTTGGTAAAAAGCAAATTAATAATAATAAAAAGCTTAGTAAATATATTTATAAACTCAAACTAGCTAATAGAGTATAGGAAGATAGTAACTAAATATATAATTACTATAGAGAAACTCTTAAGTTAGCTGTTCATATATAGTAGCTATATTATAAGCTCCATAACTTTATAATACTTAGCTTAGGTAAAATCGTATATATCTTGAATAATACTAGTCAATTTAATATACTGATAGAAGCTTCGCCTAGTAACTTCTTATCGGCAGGAGCGCACTTAGTCTCTATAAATAAATATAGCACTATTAATATAAATATTAAGGAGTATAGAGGAAGACTAATATAACTATACTTTTCTGATATCATATAATACTAAGGCTTTGTAAATAATTTTATCTTACTATATAAGCTATAGCTATGTAGCTTATAATAGAATATAAGCTTATAGAATAAATTATCTATATAGGCTGAATTATTCATTTCTCTACTATCTAGAAGAGACGAATTACTAGCAGGTCCCTAACTATTATCCTAAGCCTTACATAACTCTATCCCTACGCCTAAAAATTAAAAATAGCGTATTAGTAGTAAGCACTTAGCTATTAAAAATGAATTAGCTACTATGAAAACGTCTAGTATATGCAAATAACATAACTATAAGACGCAAGACTATCTATAGTAATACTAGGCTATAGTTCTAATATCTTAGATACCTAGGTTTAGAAGCCCTCTAATACCTCTCAAATAGCGCGAGAGTAGTCTACCTAGCTTAAGGGAAGCCTATTAAAATAGTTACCTACAACGCCTACAGACTAATTGATGTACGCTACTAAATATAATAAGCGCCGCAGGAGTCTATTGAATAGTCTAACCTAAGTAAATACATCATATCAAACTTCCATAATGACAATAAAAGCTATAAAAGACATTACTCTACACTAATTATTCTCAAAGAACCTATAGTATATACCTAGGACTTCTACCTAGCTAATTATATGACTAAAACGCCACTTATACCTATTAAGGACTTTATTAAAATACTCTTTAGTAGCTATAACAAGCTATTAATATAATTAGTATATTATTAGCTTAAAGAGTAAAGGCCCCCTATTACCTCCTATATTACTAAGTTAGGTTAATATAATAAGATTTGAGATATATTGTTAGCTACTAAAAAATTTCCCTCTGCTTAATAAAACCCTCTTGATGTATTAGAAGCTAGTTCTAGGGATTAAATAAAGTTTGTTCAGGTTTTCTATATTTAGCCTGCTTATAAATTAATTCAATATTCCAGACTTCCTCTAGTAATAGTATTCAAGAGAGCTAATTAATATAGAAGGTCTAATATTAAATACCTCTAATGAGAGTGTCTCTAAGTTTCCTCAATTTATTCACTAAACTAAATGAAGAGCTATATATCTATAGATTTATATAGAGCTATTGCTATCTTAATGATAATATTTAAGATTATAATCTTGTTAATTAAGTTAAGGAGTATTTAATCCTTATTACTAAAGGCTCTAGTATTACTTACGTATATTGAGGAGATAGCTTAATAGAAATAAGTATAAGTTATTCTTTTAAAGTATTTAGGTCATTTGATTATATAGTGTATAATAATAAGAAGGCTCCTAGGTTTATATTCCACATTACCTTTCTAGGAATAGTTTAGCTTGTATTTAGCCTAATGGATTTCTTTAAATAAGATAAGTAGCTAGAATCCCATATAAGTCTCTAGTAAATAAAGAGATATTAAATAAAGTATTAATATTAAAAATGTTGAATAGGAATTATAAAACAATCTGTTTAATCTCTTATTATATTTAATAAAGTACTTCTTAGTTCTTTAGGACTTAAATAAACAGTTCAGAGCCTTTTTAGAACCCGAATTCTATTACCTCTAAGTATTTATAATTAAATAAAGCATTTAGGCTCTATGCTACTACTTCTAATAGCATCATACTTAGCTATTATTTATTCTAATTACTTTAGTATATCTTGAGATATCTACTATGAACTAAGATAAGATATAGAGTATTAGCTAAGTTATAAAGCTAAAGCTTAAGACTAAGAGGTAGCCACTTAATATAATATATGTTGCCTTAACCCTTGAATAAACTACTACTAAGAATATGATATTTAGCTACTACTTTAGTAAAGCTATTAATGAAGTTTGCTTTATTACGTCTAGAGCTAATCTATTAAGGGTGATTTCACTATAACTTTAGTAGTTTAGATATAGAAACTAATATTATTATCTAAATTATATAACTATTGAAGAATAAATTACTGCTTTGAGCGCTTCTAGTAATCTTAATAAACTTGCTCTTCATATTACTAAGGTTCAAGTTGTATTAATTAATTACTAAGAATAATATTGGTATTAGAACTATAACCTGATTAAGAACTAGAACTCACTCTACTTTAACTCTTTTAAGTAGTTAATTAAGAGCTTAATTATTACATCTCTCTACTAAATTATTCCTGCATCTTCTACTCTAATTAATTAAGATTTAAATATCTAGCTCTAATAGAGAGCTTAAAAGAATATTTAATATAGTTCTATTAGATCTAAACATTTACTTAGCTATAAAACCGTTCTTGTACTTGATAATTAGCTTTAAGGAGCTTCTTTATTCTAGGTATATCAAAGGTATTTATAGTAATAAAGGGAGCTCTTTCTAAACAAAGAGGTTTGAAATAGGATTTCAAATCAAAAAAAAGCATTTAGTACAAAATAGGGTATAATAGATTCATAAAAACAATAGTGCTTCAAATCGGAATATTTAGTAACGTATAGTAACTTAATAATACGTAAGCTAAGGTGTAGCATATTACGAATATAATTAAGAACATATCATAAAGTAACTACTTACTCCTAATATAACAAGGTTACCTACGACCTTTTAACTATTAAGCTTTTATTTAAAGTAAGCAGTTATAAAAGAAAGGAAAGACATGACTAGTAAAATGAGTTTAAATAAGTTTGTAGGAAGAGAGAAGTTCTAAAGTTGAGTAATAATATATAATAAATTTTGAATAGAAGTAAGTTAGTTCTGACCTGACAAGAGCTAATGTTCCCTAGTTCCTTCTAAAAAGCGCTATTATAATTAGCTATATAACGGTTAGCTATATGCAAGATATTTACTGATTCCTTACTTATTATGGTCAAGCTCTGTCCCTCTAGATTAATCCTTAGTATTACTGATATTTATTATTAGCTCTCTTTATCTAGTTAAGGTCCCTAAAGAGCTTAAGGGAAAGGTAGTAATACGCTGATAGGAGTTCTAAAGTATCTTATCTAGGATATAAATTTATTTAAGAAATTCTAACACTAATTATTTAAAACCTCTTATACATCTAATTTAATTAGTTAGCATATTTCGTTTCTAATCCTTCTATTAATATAGAAAGAGCCTTACTATACTAGCTCTTCAAGCTCAGTAGTTTTGTATTTTAATAACTATAATGAAGTTGCTAAGCTTAAAGGGTTTATGGTATCTTAGTTTATACTAAGATCTCTATACTATATTCTGCTTCTTATTTACCTCCATAGTGTTTAGGTTTATAATGTCAATAATCTATATGAATACTAAGATAATATTATTAAGTTCTATTGGAATAAAGGAAATAGAAGTTGTATTGTTAATTTCCTTGATTAAACCTAAATTAAGGCTTATTTAGAAACAAGCTATAAAAGCATCCCTTGGTATAAAGTTAAAGAGGACTTTATATAGCTAGATATAACATCTGTAGAATATTCTTAATTTAAGATTATATAAAGTTCTTAGTAAGAGATTAGATCTTAACTAATCATCGAATTCAATAAATATCTTCCTAAGTATAGCTTATCTCAATAAACTACTAATTCCTATTATTCTAGGAATAATATACTAATATTAGAATACTTATTACGCCCTTATTACTGCTTACTATCCTAAACTTAGCCACAATGGATATTAATTCTATATCTAGGTACATTAATATTAGTTCTAATTATGTTTTCTTTTTTAACCTATTAGAGTGCTAACTATGTCTTTATAGCAAGTAGTAAGTATTAGTTGTATCTATTCAAACTAGCTTTAAAAGTTAATCTATCTAAATATATATTTAACTATAATTAAGAATCCTAGAAATAGCCCTAAATAGGTGGTCCTAATAACCCAAATAAATTTATCAATATGTATAAGTTCATTTAGTATATAGACTTACTAATATAAACTGTATTTACTTTTGATATCCTTTAATATACTTGATAGTATTCTTAATTACATTGAGGTAATTAATAGTTCTAAGAAGCTAGTATAATATTAGCTCTAGTATAACATAGCTAGTATTATTATAATCTTTTATTTAAGTGCTAGCTACGTTATATAGAATAAAGTAGTGCTAATATTTTCCTTACTATAGAATACACTATCCTAGCCTATATAATATAATACCTCTAAAATAGTTAAGTTTGATTCAATACTAATTCTAGTCAGAGTTGGGATAAGATGTATAGTAATACAGGAGTACATATTTCTATGTTGTTCCAAGCTTACCTTTTTTAAAGGTATATAATATACGTTAGTTACTTAATTTACTATCCATAATTAGTGTGAGTTTCACACCGGCAGGGTGACACAAACGCGCGCGTAGCCCTAATATATATTAGTCGTATCAAAGCTGTTTAGAAGTGTGCGTGTATGTATAGGTCTAAGATATAATATAAAATAGCGTGAGTAATAGTATTAAACTATATTAGGCCTGCAAATGTAGTTACGTAACGTACATAAATATATACATATAATATTATATATACCAGAGGCCTTATCCTGCTACTCCGTGGGTTACAATATTAGCGCAATACTAGTAGTCTTTCTTGCACAGCTAGTTGCGCTATAACCGACTATAATATATAAATATAACTATTAATAGATCTAAAAAAATATAAATAAATCCTCCTATTAAAGGCCTTCCTCTATACCTCTATTACTACCCTTAATAGCTATCAAAGGCCTCTATCTATAGTATAGCTATTACTCTTTATAGAGTGATAGGTATTATAGCTATACTGCTCGTTCTCCTATATTATAACCTATCCGTATATTTAAACTATTGCTATATTAGTAATAAAAGATTGGTTAAGAAATAGGTTTAAGGTGCTTTCAGTGAGAGTATTAGCTAGGTTATTTTCTCTATTAATCTACAATACCTCAAATATCTCTTAACGCTTATATGACTAATAAAGTACTATTATATTAATTACAAGATACTTCTTTTTATAGTACTAAGCTTCATAAGGCACTTAAATAATAAATATATATTAATAAAAATAATAATAGGGATATTAAGCTTCTTTAAGTATATAGTAATCTTTCACTATATTGTAGTAATTATATAAGCTAGGTCTGCGCTAGCGACTATACTATAGATATTAGAGACTAGAATACTCTATATAACCCTTTATGCTTTATTAAGGGAAGGTAGATAATATAACTAGTTACTATAAATATCGCAATAACCCCGTAACCTATAGAGTAGCAGGATGGGCACTCTGCGAGATAAGATATCATACGTACGTGCGTACGTCACGTAACTATATTCGCAGGCCCAATATAGCACAACACCACTGCCCACATAGCTATTTGTATCTTAGAGACACACACACACTCGCACTACAGAATAGCTTCAATACGAACAATACGTATTAGGGCTACGCGCGCGTACTGTCACCCACCCGTGTGAAACCAACACTAATCAGTGGTTAACTTCACTATTACACTACTTCGGCTACGCTACGAAACCGCAGATCAGCAAGGTCACCACTTAAAGAGATAAAAGGTCTACTAGTCTATAATTAATTCATATATTAAATCTATTTAATAATTATAACTATTAGCCCTTTATGCTACCTAGATCAATCGATAGACTATAAGTAGTTAGATATAAGCTAACCACTTTAAAGAACTTAATTTAATCCTTGCGTCCGTTATGCAACCCTCACTATTATTAATATTACTACTATAAGACCCTCAAGTAGGAAGATAACTACAAAAGGGGTCTACTAATACCTCAATAGTCAACCTTCATATAATAATTAACTCTCCTAAGACCCTTATATCATAAAAAGAAGAGCATATTAATTTAACCTAAAGATATAAGTTAGAGTAAAACAAGATGGCTTAAGCCTCAAACAACGTATTATTCAACTATATAACGCAATACCTAGCTAGTAGAGATATTAAATAATAATAAAATAATATTAACTTATATATATTATAAGCCTCTACTTTATATAAGGGCTACCTATTAATATTACTACCTCCTATTAATACCTGTTGCTAAGGGTGAGGAGAGCTAGAATTACTAGAAGAAATAGTATGTAAGTACCTAATTAATCTTTTAAATTATTAACTACGCCTCATTTATATATAATAGCGACTTTAGGGCCCTTGATACTAATACCCCTACTACTGCTTAAATAGCTATAAATAAGTACTCCTAAGGGGTCTTTCGTAATATTAATATTGTTAATACCGCTAGGCTAATAGCTAATTAAGCCTATTACAGAACTACTAATACTAGCAAAGAGCAAGGCCCTAGTAGATGAGGAGGACTAGAGCTAAAATATCAGATTTAATAAAAACACTATAATAAAGCAAGTGATTACTAAGATCCTATACTATATTGAGACCTATAAGTATAATAAACTCTTTAGCAAAGACCTATGGATGGAGTTTATAGTGGACTTCATAGGCCTACCTATTGAGGTTTTCTAGAAAGTAAGCTTAGTAACTATAAGGAAGATTCGCTAATATCTAATAGATAACGGTATTTATGTTATCTAGGATGGATTAAGTATTATAAGCTTTGTATATAATATTGCAACTATAGATAACTTCTACTTCTAGACTGCTAGAGAAGTAAATAAGCAGATTAAGAGGAGCACTATGTTTGTAAAAGACTGGGATAGAGAAGAGTTTAGTAGGGATATTACTAACTTCTAGAATAATAATATTATAATACTAATAAGAGTATTAGCTTTAGCTACTAGCCTAGCCCTATCTATAAGATAACCTACTATAGAAAAGCTGCAAGAGGATTACTAAGAGGCAAAACATAATAGCACCCGCCTATTAATACGCTAAATCGCAGACCTACCTAAGATATATACTAATAAGATAAGGTATAGTAGTAAAGGTATAGATATTCCTAAGCTAAAACTATAGATTCTTTAAGATACTTATAAAAAGATAAGTATCATAAAGGACTAAATCCTAGCAGCCTTTCTAATAATGATCAAGGGAAGGGCGCTAAAATACTACTAAAAGAGCCTTTACTACCTATAGCCTTATCTAAATAGCACCTAAATTATTAATAGGCTTAAGGGATGCTTTAAGACTAAAGAGTCTACTTAAGCTTACCTTATAATATAGAATAATACTACCCTTATCTTAATTATAACGGACTATCCCTCAAAATCTAAATTAGAGGCCTTAGATACTCTAATCGATACCCTCATATTAACTCAGCTAGCGCTTAGTGAAGCCTACCAAAATAACAAGATACTACGCAATCAACTCCTTTAAGGCTGCTGAGAGATTAAGGAGTGTGAATAAGTTACTATAAACCTACTAAAAACCTTTAAAGGCCTCTATAAGCAACTTAAGGTTGCTATTAGTAATGTAATAATGTTTATAAATAGTTAATTATTATAAGGCTAATATCACGCTAAATAATACTAGATAGACTGTAATTATAATAGTAAGAGCTGAAATAGTAGATTTAGAAGGCCTAAGCCACAGAGAGACAATACAAATAGCCCAAAATAATAGTAATAGGATATAAAATACTATATTTATAAAGAACCTAGATGCTATTTAACTAACTATATGCAAAAGGAGAAGGAGGAGATATACGTATAATAGCAAAATAACCCATAAGCCCTCAATAAGTTAAAAGCGGCTTACTAGTAGTTCCTAACCTACTATAAGGGGGCTATAGAAGGAATAACTAATAATTTAGTAGCAAATAATAATAAGAGTAAGGAGATTGAAATATATTTCTAATCGCTTAGTAAGGGCAGGGACTATTATAATAATAGTAACTCTAAAGAGGAAGGGCACAACATATTCTTCACCTAATTTGCAGACCCAAATAGTAGCTAGGGTACTAATCTAGTTCCTACTATAGATGAGAAGACCGTCTTGAACCTATTGCTTAATTAAGTACCCTACCAAGCTATTACGTATTTAGATCTATTTAAAGAATTGGCTAGGCCTACACCTATTGAATTATTCACGCTTAAAAGAAGATACTCTTTAGAGACCTTCTAAGGCATTATCCCTAATATGGGAGCAGCAGGATTTTCAATAGCTAGCAAGAGCCAATTTGAGGCACTCAAGAGGATCATACCTAATATCACAATTAACTCTGTAATAGCAAAAGGGGTAAGTATAAGGTTTGGGCTAGGAGGGGCTATCAGCTCAATAGGGATAATAACTATCCCTTCGCTATTTAGGGATATAACCTTCTATGTAGTATCTATAAATACCCCATTCTTACTCTATCTAGCAGATATAGACAAGTTAGGCATATATTTTAATAACCTTTAAAACTACTTATAATAGTGTAACCTTATTATACCTATTATATATAAATAGAGCTACCTATAGCTATTATTAGAGATAGAGAAGGTTTTGGCTTATAATAACCTCACGGAGGCTAAATTATAAAGACTCTATTAATATTTTAGCTACTTATTAGTCTACTAACTTCATAAAGTGCTCTAGTAAGCTAGCTACTAAGTTAAGTTACACCTACTTAAATATCTCATAAAGTTTTATAAATACTACTAACTTAATATAGGGGTACTAAATCGACTTAAATTCATAATTAGAGATAACTGCAACTTTAACTACGCTATAGCTATTAATGTCGTCTACCTCAAAGAGCGCCTAGTACTCTATATTATTAACGCCGCAACTGCGTTTAATGCAGCTGAATTCCTAAAGGATTTATTTGCGGCTATAACACTTAATACCTTTCAATAATAATAGATCTATACCTACCTCATGCTGCTAGATATTGCTATTACTAATACTAGTACTAACTTTATATTATTAGAGTAGTGAAGTGCCCTTCGGGCGCTTTTAATAACTGCTACTAAAGTGCTAGTTAAGGCCTATAACTCTTTTAGTAAGGTTAAGCAATATCACGCAGTATTATAGAGGGTATATATAATTATGTATAAAAACCTGCCTAATATAAACTATGAGATTATCCTTTAAATAGCTATTAAGGCTATTAATAATACTATAGGGCCTAATAGCCTAGTGCCCACACTACTCGTTTTTAGCGCTTACCCCCAAATTAATAATAATTCACCCCTATCTCTAGACCTCTAGCAATAGGCCGCTACTATGCAGAGGGCAATAGAGGACCTCTAGAAGCACTAGGCTTCCTACTAAGTTATAGCTACCCTTACTGCTTATAATAGCCTAGATATAGCGCTAATCCTTTAGCTACTACTACTATCCCTCATCTAGGTCTACTAGGAGAAAAAGAGCTAGCAAGGACTATAATAACTCCTCGCTATTAATAGCGAGACTTATACTCTCAACCTACCCCGCGAGCCCCAGACGTTCTAATTAACAGTTATCCGCCAGTGGCACTAGGCTAATGAGGCTACGCCGCCTCCACTAGACCTAAATACTTAATAAATCATAGGACTAAATAATAATAAAGGTCCCAATATGCTACTACTAGAGGGCCTCGCAGGCCTAATCCCGCGCCGCCGAGGCCGCCCCCACAAGAAAGAACAAGTCCAAGAAACATCACTAGTAGGCCTAACATATAGAAGTGCATAAGTAGCTAATAAGGAATTAGGGTAAATATATCTAATTAATGCTTTTATAGCTACTACTACTTAAGTACTTACTAATGAGATTAGTAATACTATAACGTTTTTAACTACAAAGAAGTAAATAGATTATAACCTCGCTATATAACTATATAAAGATGGGATTATTTAAATACCTAGAGACCTTTTTTTAGCCTTATTAACTATAGAGATAACTGCGCTTTAAAAGCGTAGTGTGTTTGAAATTATCCTATATAACGCTATAACCTATAGCTAATATTAAATCTTTAGATTATATATAGTCTACGAGGTAAAGAGCAAGGGCACTAGTTAGCTCTATGAGAAGTTGAGCCCTTATTGTTTAGGGCTATAATAATAATACAAAAGCCTCTATACTTACTTAATCACCTATAATATAGCGGGCTAGCTAGCAGCTCCTTCTTACTATCACCCTATTGCTTATGAAAGAGGGCTATATACTATGGCTCTCTAATATCACGCAAGCGTACGTCTAATTATAAATAGAGCTCAATAGGTCGATTTTCGCAGACCTACTAAAGGATATTTATGATAAATACCCTAAAAACCGCATTATAAGGATTATTAAACTATTGCATAGTATTGCAGAGGCTAGTACCTATTAGTAGGCTATATATAGTAACTACTATTGAAAGAATCTTGAGCTAGACTAATTATCTTTAACTTATGCCTATTGATCTCTTTAACAGCTAAAAATAGCTATTTTAGTATTATTAGTATATACACTAATAATACTATCTTACTAGCTATACTAAAGTTCTCCTAATAAGAAGATATAGAGCTTAAAAAGGCTAACTTCACTACTAAAGCAAAGCAGCAAATCGACCACAAGTCCCCACTAATATTCAATAGTAGTATTATTACTTTAGGCAAAGATAGCAGTCTTACCCTTTGCTAAAAGGGGCAAAGGTCTAAAATTAAGCTAATTAACCTAAAGGCATCCCTAAACAAATAAAAATAATAATATATTTAGTAAAGGGCAAGAGGGGCATATATTACCTCTATCTGCTAACCTAAGGCCTATTTCAACGTATCTGCCGCAGCCCAGCATCAAGATCCCACTGTGGAGGATAAAAAGCCCTTAATTATTACCTCAAATAGCAAAAGTAGAACCTTAATTAAGGCCTAACTTTTATGCCTATTAACCTAGCTATAGTAAAACTTCTTATATTTATAGATAGGTCTTTTGCTAATAATACCAACCTATTTTCGTAGATCGGATTCATCATGCTTATTACTAATAAGGCTATAGCTAATAATGATAATACCTTCGCAATAACTAGAAATATTATCTACTTTAGTTTAATAAAGTGCAAAAGGATTATATAAAGTATTTTAGCCTCTGAGGTCTATAGTATAGTGGCTAGCATAGATTTAGCTTACGCTATTGCTACTATGCTATAAAAGATTACTATATACTTAAAGAAGCCTACTATCCCTACTATTTTTTATACTAACTTATATTTGCTATATAAGTACCTTATAAAGCTTAGCACTATAAAGGAGAAGCGCCTTATAATAGATATAATAGCACTTTATTAGTTATATAAGTAATGAGAGATATATGAGGTAAGGTGGATTAATAGAGATAATAACCTAGCTGATGCCTTTACTAAAGGAAGCCTAAATTTATCTCTCAAGCGATTTATTAACAATAATATAGCAATATTTAAATAGAAAGATAAGTAATATAATAAGCAAAAGGCTATAAGGGCAACAATATCCCCCCCACTATAAAGGGCAATAATTACGCTATCTAAGATAATAATAGAGGTATAGAGGGAAGCCTTTAAGGCCTATTATAGCTATTAAGGGTAGCAACAAAGGCATAGAGGAAGGCCTTGCGAACGATTTGATTTATATCGTTTTGGGATCTACAAATAACTTCATTTATATTGTTTTGTATAGTTTACGGCGCGCCCGGCCTCAAAAGAAAAGACTGCTAGTGTCGCAATAACCCCATAACCTATGGAGTCGCAGGATGGGCACTCTGCGAGATACGATATCATATATACATGCGTACGTCACGTAACCATATTCGCAGGCCCAATATAGCACAACACCACTGCCCACATAGCTATTTATATCTTAGAGACACACACACACTCATACTACAGAATAGCTTCAATACAAACAATATATATTAGGGCTACGCGCGCATACTATTACCCACCCGTGTGAAACCAACAATAAAAGTGTTATTAGCTATAGTCTTATTAGTAATAAGTATAATGAATTCAATCTATAAAGAGAGGTTAGCGTTATTAAAAATAACCTATTAATAAATATAAATAGTTTAGTAATAACTAGATTTATAGGTAAAAAGGTTAGCCCTTAGTCGAGGTTCTTCTTTTACTACTTAATATAATAATTAAGAGCTTCTTTATCCTCTATAATAGAATCTTAATACTAGGCTATAGTAAATGTCACGAGCCTGCAGGTAGGGGTAAGGGCGAGTTGTAGAAGGCAACTATCTTATTCAGAGATAGTTGCGCGTGAGGCGCAGTGAAATAGGCAGTAGAGTGGCTTATGTAAGCGTGTAGCCACACTGCACGCCACTATAGCCACGCAGGGCTGCCAGTGCTGTGGTGCCGCATCGCGATATACCCCCCAGCTGCGCCTGCGGATGCTATTATATTCTCACGACGCTCCGCGCGCGGCTGCAACTATTTTTAAATATATACAAAAATAAGATAACTGTATTCAAAACGGCCCCAAAGGCGCAAAACAAATAAAAAATAACCCCTTGATATCCCTTGGGATGTTTGCAGCGTTTGCGACTGCTGTTGTGCAACTTTGCTAATAATGATGTAGGCATAAAAAAGAGTAGCAGAATAGCGGCCGACTATTGTAAATAATAGTTAACTACTGTGGAGGGCGGCTAACCGCCTAAAAAAGGCGGCCTTAGGGCGTAAGTATAAATATCCCTTCGTCGCGCGCAGCCTTTAGACTTTGCCTTCTTTTTCTGCTTAGAACACTATATATAAATAACTATAAGTCGATTTTTCCGCGCGCTCAAAATCTATTGCGCGCTTCGTGAGTTAGTATATATACTTATCTTCTTATTATAATACTAATAATATATCATCACAACATTATTAATAATAGCCCCTAAGCGTAAGGAGACTGAGGAGGAGGTTTACACCCGCATCGCTAAGGCGTAAGCAACTAAAGCTACTAATAAGGTAGAGAAGGAGCGCCTAGCTACTCTCGCTAAGTAGTAAGCTATACTTAATGCGTAGCTTGCTATTAAGGCGGAGCAGCAGGTAGAGGAAGAGGAAAAGGAGGAAAAAGAGGAGGGTAAGTCGCTACTTACCCTACTATCTTAACTACTACTAATAATATTATTACTAGTCGAGGAGCCTACTAGCCCCTAGAAGAAGCAGTAGCATACTAAGACCCCTTAGACGTCTCTATAGAAGACCCCCGCTAGTAGAGCTATAAAAACAACTAAGTTAGCTAGGAAGCCCCACGCTGCCTCCCCCATTCTAGAGGGAGCTAGGGACCTTATAGACCCTCCCTACTATAGCTATAGTTACTCGCTACTTATAGGTAAGAGCTCTAGTTACTACTTCTATAATACCTATAAGCACTACTACTACTACTTATATAGCTAAGGCTATAAGCCCCTGCCTATTACTACTATTAAGCCCTACTAGCTATACTATAACGTGTTTAATAAGAATAACTAAGTTATAAGTATACTAGTAGGAGCAAGAGCATACCTAGGTATTTAGAATAAAGCTAATAATACTAATTAGGGACTTACCTTTTATTACTATACTCTTTATACTATCTTAGAGAAGGAGAAGGAGCCAGAGGAGCTAGAAAGTAAGTAGGAGGGAGTAGAGGAGGTAGAATAAGAAGAGAAGGGAAAGGGTAAGGAGGTTATTATTATACGCCTAGAGGGCGCTATTAGAAGGTTAGCTTTAGCTAGCTCTTTATAATACTCTGAGGCTCCCATAATACCTACTAGTAGTATTATATAACTTAAGCCTATTATTAGAGAGTTGCCTTTTAGTAGCTCTTTTTAGTAGGTCTCTATCATACTGCCTGGCGGTACTATTGCTAGCGCGCATACTCATTTAGTAAGCCATTTAGCTATTTTTAATATGCCTGCTAGTGCTGCTAAGCCCTTAATTGACTGCCTTATTGCAGCTATTTATATAGAGGAGAGCTCCTATTATTAAAGACGCACCTATAGATATTAATACCCTTTACTTTTAGTATTTAGGAGGTAGATTAGCAAGCTAGTATACCTATAAGAATTACTTTATAGAGGGGGCTATAGCCCTACAGATAATATCTACTAGCCTTTAAGCTAAATAGAGCTTATCTCCACTCTTTAAACCTTCTTTTCTATCTAGGTAATAATATACTAAGCGTCTATAAGGTTTAGTAGCGCTTAGAAGCATTTAAATTTTGCCTAGGAGAGGTTCTTAGTAAGTCCATCCGCTAGTATCTAGGTTATAGGCATATATAGCACCTTAAAGGTGCTCTTTATATATCACTAGTAAAGCTATATATTTTAGATATTAATATACTATAGATGGGTTAATATTCTCTCTCTCTCTCTACCTACTAGTTAAATAGTTTACTAATTATTATAATAGACCTTCTAAATATCCCTAAGTTCTAGAGCGATATTATAGTATAGCCTCTAAAGTGCTATAGTCTCTTTAGCTATATATTTAAGACTTAGGAGCTCTACTTCTATTATAGACGTTATTATAGTCGCTTAGTAGGCTGCTTTCCATTAAATTATGCCTCCAAAGAGCATTATTATAAAGCCCTAGGAGGATCTATAAGTCTGGTTATTATTAGTAAAAGAGGTATTACTAGTAATAAGCAGCAGAGTCTCCTTCCTATTACCCCTAGAGCTGCTATAGCAAATCGTGAGGTAGCGGGTAGCATAGAGATATCGGATATACTGCCTCGCTACAGCGAAGTGCTACGCGCTTGGATTCATAAGAAAGCGGGAAAGTTAGGCTATAGCAAAAGCCACATCTAGCTATACTATTATTATAATATATAGGATACTTCTAATAAGCAACTAGTACTCCTTACCTTATGTAAATATAGCCTCACCTTTATTTTTAGTAAGTTTAGTAAAAGGTAGTAGAGTAGCGGGGTAAATACTACTATAGAGTTTAAAGCGCTGAGCAATAGTGTAGATATACTAATTAAAAACTAGATAAATCCTTTTAGCTGCTTAGTTATATATAACGCCCAGCCCGAGATATTATTTAATAGGGCCTAGTTTGCAAATTTTATATAACTTCTTAACCTTAATAAGCTCTCAAGCTTATTTCTCATAGTTATAGTAAAAAATGATAAGGAAGTTATTAATATAGAACAGGATAAGGACTCTATAATACTTATCTTGAAATAATTAGGGCTCTTCGTTGCATGGGGAGAGCCTGAGCTTATATAGGGTTGAAGAAAACTCCTTATACTATAGGAAGAGTGCGTCCTTAAGGCTATATAGAGCCTTATTAAGCTTAATAAGCTTCCCTTATTATTTAAAGCTATCTGGGAGGTAATAAGTAACTAGCTCTCCCTTTAGGTTCATATCTATATTTAAGAAGGCGTTTATAACGTTATATTATAGGATTTTATAGTTAAACTAGGCTATAATTACTATTACTACGCACAAGCTTCGCGCTATAAGCATAGCAGTATAGGTAGAACTAAGAGAGGAGGTATCTTATATATCTCCTCTCACGCAGATACGCGCTTTATAGGAGTTGAGGTAATTACTATAGAATTTATAGGAGTATACCTACTTTAAAGGTAGAGGGGTTAAATATACCTCAGCCTAGTTAATAATACGCTAGGTACCTCTTATAGCGAGTTTAGTAATCTCCTTCTTTATAGCAGCTTGGAATATACCTCACAGCAGCTCCTTAAGCTTACTAACCTCAAAGTAGTTATTTAGGGGCTTTATTAGGTTCTCTACAAAGTACATAGTCTTCTGCTTAGCGCTAGGGCGTATCTCCAAGTTATTCTAGAGGCGCGCAGAAACTATAGAGTAGAGAGTCTTATAGCCAAAAGTGCTTTTAGTAATAGCTTCCTATTAATTAGGCAGAAAGGTTATAAAAAAGACTTACTAGCAGTTATTATCCAGTAAGCTTAAGCTATCTTCTAGATATATAGTTATAAGGGCTCTTAGATATCTCTCTTAAGTGCTCTATTAGGTAGGGGGCCTATAGTCTTATTATTAGTATAGGCGATAGGCAAGTATTATTGAAGCTATTGAGGGGGAAGCTCTTCTAGTATTTATTAAGCTATACTTACTAAGCGCTTAGGTAGCTAGTTCCTAACCGTTTGAAATAGGTAGCTAGGCTGCTTTAAGCATACCTATAGCTACGGGGGGGGGGAGATGTAATTGTCCTAATGCCTGATCCTATTCCTAGTATATTATTGGGTTTAGGAGATTATTTAGGTATTAGTAACTCTCTCTATATATTAGCTAGTAGGCTTTATAGCTTTATAGTAGTAGTATGAGGCGCTTCTAGAAGGGAAGTAGCTAGTATAGAGAGCCTAAATAGCTCTCTAGGGGTATTATTTATTATAAGGTTGCTAGTTGCTTTATTAAATACCCCTAGGGTCTTAAGGACCATATTAGCTAATTTAATAGGTATTTTAACCTTATTAATAATTTCCTAAGTACTCTAGATATCAAGAGCGTCTGCCTTATTATCTAGGGAGTAGAATTTCATCTCATTAAAGCGTATATTGCGCGTAATAATAACCTAGTTGAGCGCAGGAACCTAGATCCTATAGACGTTATATATTTTAGGTATATATCCTATAAGGTATCTAAGATAGGCCCTAGAGTTAACCTTATAATAGCATCTCCTAATACCTCTCTCTTATGCTCCCTCTAGTAGATAAGCTTTATAGCTATAGGCATAGAGCCCTCCCTAATATAGGCGAAGGTCCTAGTATATCAAAAGCGTGAGGTCTAGCTACTACTATTAGAAGTATTATTAAAACTACTTAAGTTCCTTTTAAATAAGGCTTTACTAGTTATTTATAGCATGCAAGCTGATTTTATATATGAAAATAGATACTCTCTAGGCCTCTAATATGAGGTAGATTAGCAGGTAAGCTCCTTTTAATATAGCTAGAGCTTTTAGAATAACCTCGCCGCCTATGCGCTTGCCTCCTCGTATAGGCTCCTTTATGTTTGCTAGTAGGAGTTCCATATTAATACCTTATTCTGCTATCTATTATTTATAGCGCGTGAAGCCTAGGATAGCAATCACGGCGCGCTTGATATCATGACGAAATTTATAGATATTCAGGCCTCTTTATCTTCGCACCCAACCTTTGAACGTGAGGAGTGCTCTAAATACCTCATTATGCTCTTTAGAGACTAAAGGGATCCTAAAGAGCCTTCTACTATACTTATTCTTAATTAGGAGTATCTAGGCGTATAGTTTGCTAAGCTTTTAGTAGTTGAAAAGATCCTATACTATCCTATAGTAGGGCTAGGGGGCTTTGCTTTCTAACGGGCTACATGAGATAACCTAAGTAGCGTATGCTCGAGCGCAGTATTTATATTAGATATATAAGGGGGCCTTAATTTGCACCCCCCTAATATTATAGACTAGGCGCTTGAGAGCAGCCTAACCTAGGTATCTAGAGCAAAAATGCTAAATATGAGCGTTATCAGTTCTTTTAGCTGCGCGGTTATATAATAGCTGCGCAGGCCTCTTGTTATTAGATAGGGCTATAATACTAGCGGAGCTTATAGGGATCTTAGAATAAGGCGAGTAGGCAGAGATAGAGTTATATTAGAAGAATACTAAATTACTCTTTTAAATAAGCTGCTTAATATAGGTGGATTTACTAGGCTTCCTATGCTATAAAGTATAGTTATAGCTACTATACTAAATACTAGCCTTATAGAGGAGCGCCTTAAATATAACGTTAGTATATATATTCTTAACAATAGCAACATTATTTAACATTAGGGCGCTCTTCTAGCCTATAGTAGTATTCTTAATAGTATCTGGGATATACTAGGTGCCCCTATTGAGAATAGGCATACTTATACTACTAACCTTAATTACCTTATTATTATAAGAGTAAATAAAGGACCTAGCTATTAGCTTCCTCTTATTATTAATAATATAAAGAGTACTATAGTTATTAAAGATAATGCTCTAAGAGAGGATATAGGGGCCTTTAAAGAAAGTAAATATAGCTAAATAGGTTTCTGCTTTTTCGCCCTCATCTAGTAATAAGCTATAATTAATAACGTAGTAAGAGATATTACTAGGTAGCTAGTAGCCTCTAGAGTTAGAGCTGCTATATCCGCTGCGCTTAGCTTAACTACTATGCCCACCTTAGTTAGAGGGGAGCTGTCTAGTTCTTTAAGACTCCTTTATAATCTACTCTACCTTCTAGAGACTAGTGTGGAAGTAGGCCTACTAAGGAGATATTACTATCTCCTATATATACTAAGCTTCATCCTTAGCTATCTTATAGTCCTTAGCTTATTCCATTAGAGTATTTATAAAGGCTTACTAGATATATAAGTAATAGTATAGAGACTAGTAGTAGTAGCGCCTATAAGGATAAGTAGGTATCTTACTTAGTAAGCCTATAAAGAAGGAGGAGGTAGTAATAGGAGTGGACTTAGGTAGGTCCTAATTATTAGAGCGGCCCGCAAGAGTTATATATACGCCTAGAGCCTTGCTATAGCTCCTACTATAGCTTGGGGTATTAGCTAGTTTGCTATAGATCTTAGTAGAGAGAATAATACTAAGCTGCTTAAGTATAAGACTTAGTATACTAATCTTATCTACTTATATAATAAGGTCTAGCTAATATTAGGTTTAAGTGGGAGTAATATAGTAGTAGATAGCTTTAAGGAATAGGCGCTTATTATAACTTCCCTGCGCCTTAGGGATTTACTAACTCTTAGTAAGACTATAGAGATAGTATTACTCCTTAAACTACTTAGATAGCCTCATTATATACTTAGTATGCTTTAGAATCTCCTTATAATTATAGTATACGTATTTCTTAATACCCTTATTAGAGCAGCCTAGGTATTACTTAAGATAGTAAATGAGGTTCTAAAGGTTTAGCTGAGACTTATTTGAGGTATTTAGCTTAATCCCCACGCTCTTGAGGTAGGTTGAGTTAACTATTTAGAAAATAACCCCCTAAAGGGCTTAGTATAATACAACCTGTGAGGTGAGGATTATACTATTAGTAGAGTAGAATTTAAGAGCGTTACTCTATTTCTCTTAGATATTAGCCTATATTATAGGGCTTAGCGGAGTTAGCCTTATAAGCGCCCTACCTCCTAGAGTAGTAGTAAGGGGGGCCTTTTGAGACCTCTCCTAAAGTTATTAAGAGGGAGAGGGCTTAATATTATTATCTCTCTCTATAGTTAGAATTATCTAAGAGCTTCCTTTTATAGTAGAGGTAGTAGAAGCTTTACTAGATGCCTCATACTTAGTGAGGTCTACTTAGTACTAAGCTTAAAGGTATACCTCGCGCTTAGTAATAAACTCCTATATAGTTAGAGTAAGCTTAAGAGCGTTTAAGAGCTTACTAGAGTCTAGTCTATTAGGATTGATGAACTTCTAGATGCCTTCAGACTGCGCGGAGGTATATAGATTTAGATACTAGTGAGGCTAGTTAGCTAGGCTTTAGAGCTTCACCTCTATAGAGAAGGTAGATATAGTGAGAGTATTATAGGGTTTATAAAATAGCGGGAGGTTTGGAAAGGTTATTAAATGAAGATATAGAGATATAGAGAATTGGTTAAGAGAGGTTAAAAGGTTTTCTTTTTAGGAGAAAGCCGCTTACCCTTCCCTAGGCTTAGAGAGGTCAAAAGGGGTATTTATAAGCAGAGGAGCTAGGCTTATAACTATTATGAGCCTGTAGGTAGGGGTAAGGGCGAGTTATAGAAGGCAACTATCTTATTTAGAGATAGTTGCGCGCGAGGCGCAGTGAAATAGGCAGCAGAGTGGCTTATGTAAGCGTGTAGCCACACTGCACGCCACCACAGCCACGCAGGGCTGCCAGTGCTGTGGTGCCGCATCGCGACAGTAAATAAGTTAAGAAAGGCCTCAGGTTAGTAAATTGAGGTAATATACGCCCCTCTTGCCCTTTATTAGTTAGATTATTATGTATACTTAGTTAGGGTTACTATTAGATTAATAGGTATAATTTAAGTTCCTTACCCTTTTAGTAAAGGGTAAACCTACTACCTTTACTAGAAGTATTAATACTGCTATTAAATATTAATAGGGATTTATAGTCAATTTACTATTTTACCTTTATAGTAAAATTAGCTTTTTAAGCCCCTTAACCTATTACTAAGAGAGCTTTAGTATAGATAGTCTAATAGTCTTATTAGTCTATACACTAATAATACTAAAGTAATAATTAGCAGCAGTTAAAAAGATTAATAACTATAAGTCAAAAAATAATCAATCTATCTTAAGGTCCTTTTTATAATAGTTGCTATATATAGTCTCCTAATAAGTCCTAGTCTTAGTAATCCTCTAGAATAGCTTTATAATCCTAATAATATATTTCTTTAAGTATTTATTATAAATCCTTTTTAGTAGGTCTATAAATATCAACCTACAAAGCTCTATTTAGGTTTAGATACATACTAATATAATATTATAAAGCTATAATATATAGCTCTCTTTTAGCAGTAATAAAGCGAGAGTAAAAAGGAGTTACTAACTTGCCCACTAAATAGTTAGTAACTAAATAAGAATATCTTAGCTCTAAATAATAAGCTTTTATCTTTTTATATAGCTAGTTAGTGCTCTTGCCTTTTACCTCGTGAATTACATAGGACTTAAAGATCTGAAATTAACTATAAGTAGTAGTATTATATAAGACAATCTCAAAAGCACTACGCTTATAGAACGTAATTATCTCTACTATTGCTAATACTAAAAAAGAGTCTCCTGGTATCTTAATAATACTACCTTTATATAGTTATATAATGAGATTATAATATATTTATTCTTTTATAATTAAAAGGTTATAGTATTACTAATCTTATTAAGAAATACCTAAGTAGTAATAGCTATAAAAGTAGTAATTATAGGTATTTACTCTAACCTTTTATTTACTATTTATATACTTCTATATATTAAGCTTACTAGTAATATTTCTTAGACTTATTCCTCTCCATTATATAGTCTCTTTTAGCGGCGTGGGATTAGGTCTATGAATTCCTCTAGCGATAGTATAATAGAATTGCTATTATCTAGTCCTATTATCCTTCTAGTATTTAGATCTAGAAGGGGTATTAGTATAGTATTATCCTTATTACTAGAGTGCTATAGGTATATAACTATTAATTAGAACGTCTAGGGCCTATAAGGTAGCTCTAGAGTATAGATCTTACTATTCATAACGAGGAGTTTATATAGTCTTTACTATCCCTTCTTTTTATAGTAGACCTGAATAAGAAATAACAATAGAAGCTAAAAGGTTACCAAAGTATCTAAGCTATTATAGGCAGTAAGAGTATCTACAACTTAGCGCGAGGCCTACTACTTTAAGAGGTCCTCTATCGCTTTTTATATAATCGTAGCCTGATAGTGGAGGTCTGGAGGTAGTAGTAAATTATTATTAATTTGGGGGTGGGCGCTAAAAATAAGTAATATAAGTACTACGCTATTCAGCCTAGCTATATTACTAATAGCCTTAACTACTATCTAAAAGATTCTACTCTACTTGATATAAGTTCAAAACCTCTATATCTATTAAATATAATGCTAACCCTCGCTAACTTACTTTACTTGCGAAGATATATAGGGATAAAATAAAGTATAGTAGAGAGAGATATAACCTTCTTAAAGGAAAAGTCGCTATTTATAAGGACCTATATACTAAGTTAGGTATTATACTAAATAAGTATAAAAGTGCCCTCTTATTTATACTTAAAGGCTCTACCCTTGCCTTCTTCTATTCTTAACTATAACCCCCTTAATCCTGTACTAGTTTCATTAGTAAAGTTATAAAGATTGATACTTATTTTAAGACTAAAGATTAGAATTAAGCCTATCTTACTGAGTAGTGAGGCATCTTATTAAAGAAGATTATCTATTAGAACCCTAATATATTAAGACCTAAAGCCCTATTAATACTTATTAATAAGCTCAATATAATCTAATAAAGACTACTATATATTATCCTAGGTAATAAACCTACTTGAATATAAGTAATAGCAGCTTATTAAGGTATAAAGGAGTATAAAACAGCATTATATAACCTAGCTAGAATATATAATAACTTCTGCGCCTAATTATATAATGCTATTAGCACTATATTACAATCTCAAAGCTAATTATAGTACTAAGCTTCTAAAGCACTTATATTATAAATAAAAGTTAGTATAAATAATAATAAAGATAGTAGGCTTCTTTAGGTATATAGTAATTCTTTATAGTATAGTAATAAGAGCATAGGCTAAGTCCGCGCTAGCAACTATAGTATACACCTTAGAGGCTAGAATACTTTATATAATCCTATTATACTTTATTAAACTAAAGTGGATAATACTACTAGTTACTACAAAAATATAATTAGCTATATTCTTATTGGTATAAACTATAATAAGTCCAATTTATAAAACAAGGTTAGTATTATTTATAATTAACCTATTAATAAATATATATAGTTTTACTATGGCTATAGTTTTACTATAGCTAGGTTAATAGGTATAAAGATTAGCTCTTAGTTAAGTTTCCCTTTTATTCATAAATACGGCTACGCCTTAATAATACTAAAGAAGGAATAGTATCTTATATCTTCTAACCTTACTAATACTAAGTTATAATAAATCTATCATTGCTTTAGCTACTTATTAATCTAAAAGCTTTATATTCTATAAGATAAAGCTAGCTGCCCCACTAATATTAAAGAACTAAGGAAATTATAAGGTACTATAAACATTATTAACTAAATTAATAGCGCCTATATAGTTTAGATTTAGCCTTTATAATAATATTAACTTTGATCATGAGGTTCTTTTTAAAACTTTCTACCTTAATAACTACCTAGGCCTCTATATTATTAATATAGCAACTACCTTTAATACCGCCCAACTCTTTTACAATACTTTTGCTGAATTGGTATAGGATATAATAAGAGTATACTAGATTAATATATAATAAGGCTCTCCTAACTAGGTTACTACTAATACTAGTATATATTTCAATTCAGATAAGTTTAAGACCTCTACTAAACTAATAGGTATATTAATTAAACTTATACCTATTGAGACTTACTATAGTAGCAGCAAAGTTAAGACATATTATATTATCCTGCGCTATAGTTATACTATTATTATTAAAAGGACCTCTTTATAAAGGCTAAAGTAGCATTATAAATAGCTATTAAGGCTATTAATTATACTACTAGCACTAATAGAGCTATTCCTACTCTTCTTATCTTTAGCGCCTACCTATATATTAGAACTGAATTAGCCCTCTCAGTAGGTCTATGCTATTGCGCTTAAGCTATATAAAATGCAGCTAATGAAATTTAAAAACTTCACGCTAAGCAATAGGTCAGCAAAGCTATCATAGTGCGAAATAAACCTAATACTTAGCCTATTAGTACCCTATTAATCCTATCTAAGGTATATATATAGCGCAAAAAAACGGCTAGGAGCGCCCCTTCTACCTCCTTAATATAAATAGCGAAAATTACACCATTAACCTACTATATAGCCTAGAAATACTCTATTTAACTATTATTAAACCCTACTATAACAACAATAATAATAACGCTCTCACGCCTAATACTGCAATGCCCTCTGCTAATAATACTATAGCCCCCCTAGAACCTCAATGAGGTACTTAAATACAAAAGCCTACTACTATTACTTCTGCTAATATTATTGCTAACTATAATACTATTACTAACTTTGTGAGTTGCTATTTTATTAATGAGGTTAATACTCCTGCTATATTTATGAGGATAAACGGGTATAATAACCTCAACCTTTTGAAGAAGCTATAATCCTAGGGTATTATTACTACTATAAGTACCCTCTTTAAAGAGTCTATAAGAAAGGAAATTAACGCCCTTATAAGTAGAGAAGTATTTAGGTTTATAGCTTATAATAAGTATGAGTATAATAATAAGTAGTTTTGAAGTTATATATTATTAATAAGATTAAGAGTAAAACTACTAAGCCCCATAAAAATTACAACTTATAATTTAAGGCTATACTAATAATAATAAGGAGTCTATACTTACTTAGTCCCCTATGATCTAATAATATAGCTAGTAACTTATTCTTACTCTTACTCCTACTTTTTCAAAGGGTTTATATTCCCTATAGCTAAGAGATATTATATAAGCTTATATTTAGTTAACTTTAAAGCTGAATTGCTAGACTTTTACCCACCTGCCTTAATAAATATATGCCTACTATCCTAAATACACTATTATAAGGGTCATTAAACCCTTATATAGTATTGCTAAGGTAGGTACCTACTAGTAGGCAAGCTATAGCAAGTACTATAGAGAGAATCTCTAGATAGTAACTTCGTTATATAACCTATGCCTCTTCGTAAGTACTGCTAAAAATACTAACGTTAGTATTATTAGTATATAAAATAATAATACTATTAGCCTTAGTAATAATAGCTTCTCTGCTAGCGAAGAGAAAGAGCTAGCTAAAGCTAAGTTTATAGTAAAAGTAAAAGAGTATCTTTCTATTAAATAACCTCTAATCTTTAATAGCAGTATTATTACCCTTATAGAAAATAGTAAGCTATATTCTTACTAAAAAGACTAGAGTAAGAAGCTTAACTTTATTACTACTACTCATAACTGCAATATGTAGAAGTAATATATTGAACAGAGCGCGCGCGGCGCGTATATCGCCTCACTTTACTAACTGGAGGCTTATTTTAACTCATTTACTACTGCTTAATACTAGGATCCTACTGCTAATAATATAAACGGCCTTAACTATTATAGTTAGTAGTAAATAGATAACCTCAGGTATAGTTAATATTTATACTTGTTAACTTAATAATAGCTACGTTATTTATCTTTATTAATAGGTCTTTTATAAATAATATTAATCTATCTTTATAGCTTGGATTCATGATTCTCCTAGTTAATAAAAGTAGTCTTAATAATATCTTTAAGATCTTTAGTAATATTATCTAATTTAGTTTAATGAAGAGTAAGTATGTGACCTGCTCTATACTTGGTTCTGAGATATATAGTATAATTACTAGTATTAATATAGCCTATACTATTACTACTACTCTCTATTAACTTATAAAGAAGCTTGTAATATCTCCTATTATTATAACTATCTATACTAACTTATATTCATTATATAAGTATCTTGTTAAGCTGGGAATTATAAAGGAGAAGCGTCTTGTAATTCATATTATAGCCTTTTAATAGTCCTATAAGTAATAAGAGCTTCATGAAGTATAATAGATAGATAGTTATAATAACCTCGCTAACGCCTTTACTAAGATAGCCCAAATAGCGCGCTCACGCGCTTTATTGATAACAACGCGGCTATAATGTATAAAGAGGGTTAGGATAGGCTACACGGGCCTAAATAGAAGGATAGAATGGGACTATAGGACTATAGGACTATAGGACTATAGGATATAGGTAAATATTTGTTACTAGAGGAGGTATTATAATAATATAAACAAATTAAATAAATAGAGCATAATGGAGGCGAATTGCAGCTACTTTAGCTACTCATTGTATTATTTTGAAAATACTACTTTAGTAAGGGGATTTGGGTATATATTAGTAGAAAGTAAAAGACTCCTAGTATTGGGATATTGGGCGTATTGGTGCAGGCGTAGGTGGCTTAGTAGAATAGCCCGGGCAGTATAGTATAATGTGGGGCATAGGCCTCCTATCTATAATACTACCGCCCTCCTGCCTACATACAAATATGCTAACTTAGACTTTTTTAATATCATTTATTTGGCCCCTACCTTTTGACTGTGTATATACGTACCGATAGTATTACTAAGTAATACTAATAGCTACAGCCTAGTGTTAAGATCCCATAATAGAGAATACAAAAGCCCTTATTTATTACTTCAAATAGTAAAAAGAGAACCTTAACTAAGAGCTAACCTTTATACCTATTAACCTAGCAATAGTAAAACTATATATATTTATTAATGGGTTATGTATTAATAATACTAACCTCCTTTTATAAATTGGATTTATTATAGTTAATACTAATAAGAATATAGCTAATAATATTTTTGTAGTAACTAGTAGTATTATCTCCTTTAGTTTAATGAAGTATAATAGGGTTATATAAAGTATTCTAGCTTCTAAGGTCTAAAGTATAGTTGCTAGCGCGGACTTAGCCTATGCTCTTATTACTATACTACAAAGAGTTACTATATACCTAAAGAAGCCTACTATCTTTATTATTATTTATACTAACTTATATTTATAATATGAGTTAGGAGCTTCGCACCCGCAATACTAAGGCGCAGGCAACTAAAGCTACTAATAAGGCAGAAAGAGAGCAGCTACCTGCTCTTGCTAAGCAGTAAGCTGCGTTAAATGCGCAGCTTGCTGCTGATGCAGAGTAGTAGCGGCAGGCGGAGGAGGAAGCGGAGGAGGAAGAGGAGGGTAAGTTAGTACTGCTCTATTATCTTAAATATTGCTAATAATGTATTACTAGTTAAGGAGCCCGCTAGTCTATAAAAGAAGAGGTGGCGGCATACTGAGACCCCTCTAACGCTATAGTAGAAAACCCCCGCTAGTGGGGCGGCTAAGACGCCCGGGTTAACTAAGAGGCCCCGCGCTGCTTCCTCTATTCTAGAGGGAGCTGGGGACCTTATAGATCCTCTCTACTATAGCTATAGCTGCTTATTACTTATAGATAAGAGCTCTAGTTACTACTTCTATAGTATATATAAGTGCTACTACTATCACTTATATAGCTAAGGCTATAAGCTTCTACTGACTACTACTATTAAGCTCTATTAAGTATACTATAAGGTATTTAATCAGAATACCTAAGTTATAAGTATATTAGTGGGAATATATCTAGGTATTTAAAATAAAGCTAATAATACTTTCTAGAGACTTATTTACTATTACTATAATCTCTATACTATTCTAGAGAAGGAGAAGAAGGAGGCGGAGGAGGAGGAAAATGAGGTGAAGGGGGGGGGGGGGGGGGGGAGAGATAGAGGAAGTAGAAAAAGAAGAGAAGGGGAAGGGCAAGGATGTTATTATTATACGCCTAGAGGGCGCAATTAGAGAGTTAGCTTTAGCTAGCCCTTTATAGTACTCTAAGGCTTCCGCATCGCTTACTAGTAGTATTATATAACCTGAGCCTATTATTAGAGAGTTGCCTTTTAGTAGCTCTTCTTAGTATGTCTCTATTATGCCGCCTAGGGGTACTATTACTAGCGCATATGCTGATTGAGTAAGTCTTTTAGCTCTCTTTAATATGTTTACTAGCGCTACTAAGCCCTTAATTAACCGCCTTATTATAGCTATTTATATAGAGGAGAGCTTCTATTATTAAAGATGCGCCTATAGGTATAAATACCCTTTATACTTAGCGTTTAGGGAGAGCAGCAGGCTAGTATACCTATAAAACATTTTTATAGAGGGGGTTATAGCCCTATAGATAATATTTACTACCTTTTAGACTAAATAGAGCTTATCTCTACCCTCTAAACCTTCTTTTTTATTGAGGTAATAATATACTAAGTATCTACTAGGTTTCGTAGCGCTTAGAAGTATTTAAATTTAGCCTGGGAGAGGTTCCTAGTAAGTCTATTTACTAGTATCTAGTCTATAGGTATATAGAGCACCTTAATAATACCCTTTATATATTCCTAGTAAAGCTTTATATTCTAAATAGTAATATGCTATAGATGGGTTAATACTCTCTCCCTCTCTTTAACTTATAGTCATATAGTTTGCCAATTTTTATAATAGACCTTCTAAATATTCCCAGGCTCTAGAGCGATATTATAGTATAGCTTCTAAAGTGCTATAATCTCTTTAGCTATATATTTAAGGCTTAGGAGCTCTGCGTCTATTACAGATATTATTATAGTTACTTAGTAAGCTACTCTTTATTAAATTGCGCCTCTAAAACATATTATAATAGAGCCCTAGGAGGACTTATAAGTCTTATTATTATTAGTAAAAGAGGTATTACTAGTAATAAGTAGTAAAGTCTCTTGCTTATTACCTCAAGAGCTACTATAGTATATTATGAGGTAGTAGGTAGTATAGAGATAATAGATATACTATCTCGCTGTAGTAAGGTGCTGCATACTAGGATTTGTGAGGAAACGGAAAAGGTAGGCTATAGCGAAGGCTATGTCTGGCTGTACTATTATTATAATATATAGGATGCTTCCTATAAGTAACTAGTACTTCCTAACTTGTGCGAAATTAGCCTCGCCTTTATTTTTAGTGAGTTTAGTAAAACGTAGTAAAGTAGTAGGGTAAATATTAGTATAGAGATTAAAATACTTAGTAATAGTGTAGATATACTAATTATAGACTAGATAAATCCTTTTAGCTACTTGGTTACATATAACGCGCAGCTTGAAATACTATTAAATAGGGCCTAGTTTATAAATCTTATATAGCTTCTTAATAGCCTTAAAAGGTTCTTAAGCTTATTTCTTATAGTTATAGTAGAAAGAAATAATAAAATTATTAATATAGAATAAGATAAGGACTCTATAATACTTATCTTAAAATAGAAAGGGCTCTTCTTTATATGGGGAGAGCCTAAGCTTATATAGAGTTAAAGAAAACTCTATATACTATAGGAGAGAAGCGTCTCTAAGGCTATAGAGGGCCTTATTAAGCTTAATAAGTTCCTTGTACTATTTGAAGCTATTTAAGAGGTAGTAGGTAACTAGCTTTTCTTTTAGGTTAATATTTATATCTAGAAAGGCGTTTATAATTGTTGGTTTCACACGGAGTGGGTGACAGTACGCGCGCGTAGCCCTAATACGTATTGTCCGTATTGAAGCTATTCTGTAGTGCGAGTGTGTGTGGTCTAAGATATAAATGGCTACGTGGGCAGTGGTGTTGGGCTTTATTGGGCCTGCGAATATGGTTACGTGACGTACGCACGTACGTATGATATCGTATCTCGCAGAGTGCCCATCCTGCCACTCCATGAGTTACGGGGTTATTGCGACAATAATATTATGTTATAGGGTTTTAGAGTTAAACTAGGCTATAATTACTGTTATTACGCGCAGGGTATGCGCTATAAGTGTGATAGTATAAGTAGACCTAAGAGAGAAGGTATCTTATATATCTCCTCTTATGTAGATACGCGCTTTACAGGAGTTGAGGCGATTACTATAGAGTTTGTAGGAGAATATCTATTTTAGAGGTAGAGGCGTTAAGTATGCCTCAGCCTAATTAATAATATGCTAGGTCCCTATCACAGTGAATTCAGTAATCCCCTTTTTTTTAGCGGCTTAGAATATACTTTATAGTAGCTTTTTAAGCTTATTAACCTTAAAGTAGTTATTTAGAGGTTTTATGAGATTCTATATAAAGTATAAAGACTTCTACTTAGCGCTAGGCTATATCTCTAAGTTATTCTAGAGGCGCGCAGAAACTATAGAGTAGAGATTCTTATGCCCTATAGTGCTTTTCGTAATAGCTTCCTATTAATTAGGCAAAAAGATTATGAAAAACGCTTACTGGTATTTATTATCTAATAAGCTATCATCTAGATATATAGTTATAAGAACTCTTAGGTATCTCTCTTAAGTGCTCTATTAGATAGGGGGCCTATAGTCTTATTATTAATAAGGATATTAAGTAAGTATTATTCTAGCTATTAAGGGGGAAGCTCTTCTAGTATTTATTAAGCTAGACTTACTAGGCGCTTAAGTAGCTAGTTCCTAAGCGCTTAAAATAGGTAGCTAGGCTACATTAAGTGTACCTATAGCTAAGAGGGG